>CAEFZX010013148.1:0-155586 GCA_903066825.1 Alfaro cultratus | reverse complement strand
CCTGAGATGAGCCCCACCATTGTGGTGTCGTCAGCAAACTTGATGATGGTGTTGCTGTGGTGGGCAGAAGTGCAGTCATATGTGTACAGACAGTAGAGCAGGGGACTCAGCACACAGCCCTGTGGAGAGCCAGTACTAAGGCTGAGGGCAGTGGATGTATGTTTTCCCACCCTAATGCTGTACTTTCGGTTGGTCAGGAAGCTCATAATCCACATGCAGGTGGAGTAAGCTTCACTTTGTAAGTTTAGAAAGCAAAAGCAGTGGTTCCGGGGTTTGGTTCATCCTGTCTCGTAAACACTCTTGTTTTTGGTTTCAGTGACCTGGAGCCAGAATGGCTGGATGACATCCAGAAGAACGGGGAACTGTTCTACCTGGAGCTAAGCGAGGGCGAGGAGGAGGCCGCGTTGGCGCGGGTCGCAGCGAGCCAGTGCTTATCCACTAACCACGTCCGCTTCAGTGAAAAGGAGGCCGAGGTCATCACGGAGCAGGCCGGCACGCAGCGGCGCGGCTCGCGGAGGAGAGGCGAGCCCGCTCTCAAAAAGTTAGCCAGGATCCTGGGGAGGAAACGCCGTCCGTCTCAGCGCAAAGGAGGCAAGGACGGCAGCAGAGGCAAAACGACTTCCTCGCCTCCGACTTCCATCCTGAAGACGCAGCCGGGGCAGCAGCAGGCCGTGATCGTTCAGCGGCGGCGGCTGAAGGAAGTGTGTGTCTACCTGAACCCCAAGCGGTTGGCGAGTTCGCCGACGCCTCTGTGTGAAAGAGGAGGACTACTGGAAGCTCTGTTGGGCGTGGTGCATCGTCCTGCCAGGACTGGAGGTCAGAAAGACAGAGGAGCCGTCCGACAGGACGGGAGACTGGCCGTTCACGGATTAATACCAAACAGTCCAGCTATAAAATGTGGTCAAATTCTGATCGGTAAGACCCTCATTCATAAAGTTACCTGTAAATGGCGTCAGGCTGGCATAGCCTAGCGTCATATTTCTATTCCTGTTTTCATCCTAAATGGCTTTAGGCATCATAGCAAGTTATATAATTACATCACAGTTTGTGGACATAGATGTAATAAAGATATGTATTACAATGGGGTTAAAACTCCAGCATGAAAATCAAATTTTTACAAAAAAGATCATAGTTTTATTTTTAAAGCTTGTCCATGTGGATGTTTTAACTGTGGTGGTCTACATTAAGACCGAATCATAACATTTTGTGTCAGCAAAGCCAAATAGTTTGTGTCTAACATAACTCAAATTCAACGTAATTTTGAATATGTTTGATTAGCAACAAAACACATGGCTTAATTCACTATTTACGTCTCCATGAGAAACATCTTCTCATTCTAACATCAAGATGCGGCTTTGTGTTGCATTGTTTTGTTTTGTTTTTAAATATACCACAGTGTCATATGCATGCATCTGAAAATTAACATGAGGTTGGTAGATATTGAAACTAAAACTCAGAGGACCCAATGTAAACCCTTGAGGTACACAGAAAATAGTATGAATTATTTAAGAAGATGTCACTGAAGCAAGCATACTGTTTCTGACCATCAACTTTTTCTAATGTTGATTTACTAATTCAGGTAAATTTTGATCAATTTACCTGAATTAGTTATTAATGAAAACTAACACAGCTGTCCTTTAATCCAAGGAACTCAAACTGTTTTCAAAGCTCTATTCATCTGTTTCAACAAAATCTGATTTAACAACATCTCTAATTATTCTGAGCAGCAGTTATGCATACATACCAGGGATGAAATAACCATGGAAATTTATTGAAGTTTAGATCATTAGCCGAGTTCCACATATTTGCTGTGAGATTTAGTTTGTAGTTTTAATGCAAAAGAAAATGTGGAAAACCTTCAAAGAGTATGCATACTCGTAGGAGACGCCGTAAATCGATTCTTTGTGTACGATGTGTGCAGAAATGATCACTGGACTGTTTTTCCACAGCTTTATATGAGGAATCTGCTCTAATCAGTCACTTTTTGTTCCTTGCTGCAACATGTTTGAGCCATTAGAGCAGCTTAAAAGCCGCAGCGATCATTATCACAAGCATGTGAAGTTGTTTAACCGCCTTTTATTGGATTCTTGCTGGCAAAAAACCCCCAAAAAACAAACAGACGTCAAATGCCATCGGTTTTCTGCGTTTCTAAAACCAATGAATAATAAATACTTCCAGGTATCTTTTGAATGAATCTACTTTGTGGGGTCAGCTAACATGTGGAGTTCATTACAGGGCTACTGTATGTGGTAAAGTTGTCTCATCTTAGCAGATAAATTTTTTTCCTCTCTGTTCAGGTGACGTCCTCTTGGCAGTGGACGATGTTGACGTGAGCTCTGAGAACATCGAGAGGGTTCTGTCCTGCATCCCAGGACCGACGCAGGTCAGGCTGCTGTTCCTAAACACTCTGGAGTTCAGGCAGGATTTAACCTGCCGCAATAAGCAATGAATCAATTAATCGCATAACATATTAGAATGAGCGTGATGAGCGTTAAAGAGAAGCTCTCCTTAACAAAAAGCTGGAATTTTTAACTAAATTCCAGCTTTTTGTAAAAAAAAAAAAAAAAAAGTCCAAATATTTACCGGGTGTAAATATTTGACACCCGGTACGAAGCAGTTAGTTTGCACCACCTGCCTGTTTTTCATCTCTAAACTGAATAAGTATTATTCAGTTTAGACTTCATAATCCATTTAAATTATTATTGTTTTATTTAAATTGTTTTCCAGTTCAAGTGTTAAATTTTCTCTAGAAATAAAAGTTTTTTTGATCTTTAAGATGGTGTACTTGCAATAACATGTCGTTATTATTATTATTATTATATCAGTTCAAAATAGTCTCAAAACGACAATAATATTGTCTGTCACAATAATTTCAGGAATAATTTATCATCCAGCAAAATTTGTTCTTGCAACAAATTTAGACAGAATCCGATTACTTTTGTTTTAAACCTGATTTATTGTTATTGTTCCTTCTACCAAGCTTTAACGAGTTAATATTTTAATGACGTGTTTTTCTGCTAATGGCCTGATAGTTTTTTGTCCTGCGTCAGGACTTCAAAATGTTACAAATATGCGCTTAAAGCAGAGAGCGGAGTGGGCGGACATAGAAAACCCTCAGGACTTAAAACAAAAGAAAGAAAGAAAAAATCCTTTGACTGTACCCAAAAAAACAAAACACAAAACTCCTCATTTTTAAGCTGAACATTTGTTCCTCCCTCCAAACAAAAACAACAAACCATCAAAAAGCAGGAATTTGCAAATGACAGAGCGCGCCATGAGCCGAATGTAAGCTCAGCCGGATCGCCGTGTGACAATTTTGGCGCCACAGGAAGCTGTTGTGGCTCAGCTGATTAGAAGATGTTGTCGGAAACCAAATTACATGCAGGGGAAGGCTTTATGGAAAAATGGCAACGTTCTCTGGGCACAGGAATTAGCTTCGGACTTGAAATAGAGCCGTGTTGCTGACAGACGGGTTTATTTTGTCCATATAAGCGTGAGTTTGATGTTGGGTGGTTTTTCTGTGTGGCCGCCGGCCCACATGGAGCAGACAGGGCTTATTATGACGGGAGGGGTGCGTATTAGCATTAAAGTCAGATCCGCTGTGCCATTTTCTAACCCTAACTGCAGTGTCTCCAGTGTGTGTGTGTGTGTGTGTGTGTCCATCAATGGATGGTTGGTAAATGACTGACATCAACAGGCTGGAATTTCAGTGAAAGCACACTCATGCCTGACCACAGCCGTATAATTTATGAAGGAAAGTGCTGCAGTTTGCCCATTCAGGGGTTTTTTCTCTGCGTTTTCCCGACTCTGAGATCTGAACTGTTTTACTCATGTCTTCATTTAATGCGCTCAGGTCACATTCACTTGCATCATTTACTGAAATAATTAAAAACAAAGGTCAAGTTAAATCCTGTGTTCAGACCTCACCACTACGACGGTGCATCTAGACAGAGTAATAAGTGGAAAGGTTCATCACACGATGAATCAGGATTGGCCGCTGGCTCCGTAATGACAGTCTTCCAGTAAAAGGGGCTAAAATAGCTGGGAGCCTTGATGTAGGGGCCTGCTGAAGGGGCCGGCGGCCTGTGGTTAGAGCTGACAGGCTCTGCACAGACCGTTGGATTAGAAAAATATAGCTTTCACCTTTCTGGCACGGTAATTTGATCCTTTTTTTTTAACGTCATATTTGGTCAGAGCTGGAAGACAGAGTAACATACAGACCTAGATGGCTTTACAGCTATTATGTTATTCCTGCCGACCCAAACAATGGTCGGATTAAACCTGAGAGGGTTCTTATATTTCACAGGATAGCCTGGAATTTCTTGTCTGTCTTTTCAAGGTTGGGAAAAGCATGGAAAAAGAAAATAAAGTTAGGAAAATATTTGCCGTTATTCGCTATCCCATTGTTTAGGACCCAAAGATCTATCCGTCCTTAAAAAGTCTTACATTAATGTATCTTAAATTAAGGCCATAAAATGTATTAAATTCTTTAGAAAAATGCAAGTTAGCCTTAAATATGTTAGTCTAAGGTCTTAAATTTATGTCGTATATTCTATCTAGTTTATTTTCTCGTGGGACTTATTTGCCAGGCAACAGTTTGAGTCAAACACAAACATCTTCATCACATGTTTTGATTCAAGGCTACCGCTAGCTAGCTAGCTGCTAACATACCCCTGGTAGCTAGCTTTGGTTTGTTGTTTTGTTTGTATTTCTTTCTAAATCATGTAAAGCACTTTGAATTGCCTTGTTGCTGGAAATGTGTAATAAAATGACCTTACCTTACCAGGTCAGCTAGCGTCTAGCATCTGTCTTTGGAAAGTTTGCTGGACGATGCTCGTCTTCTGTTGCGAACCCATTCGATGCTGCATTCATTTTGTTCAAAAAAGTTTGGCAGCACTGCTATGAAATATGCATTTTTGTTTTGTGCATCTCTGTTGTGATACACGTCTTGAATTTCATTTATAATGGTCTTCAAAAGGTTCCTGTGATTCAGACATGGACATGTGTAGGAACGCTGTGAAAAAGCAATTCTCAAAGGAAATGTAAAAAATAACAAGAAATGAACTGAAGAAAAAAAACATTTTGAAGTAGGTCTGTTTTGATGATGTGCTACGAATCTGCATTTTAAAAACATTTAAGAAAAACATTAACCAACAGGACCGCAGCAAGCCGAGACCCTTTATTTTGACAGTCCCCGCAACGTGTGTTTGTTGAAACGACTCCAGTCTGTTTCCAATTAGGAGACGTCCAAAGCCGACTCTATACTCACTCATGGCTTGGCAGAAACGTGGTTTTTATTTTATCAGAGATGCTCAGAAACACACAGACTTCTTCCTGCTTTCTAGAAGAAAGAGTGTTTTTCTTCTCTCAGCTGCCATCTTGTTCCCGTTTGCTCAGTGATCATCTCAGTACTGAAGTCTTTATACTTCTGGGCTTGTTCATACATCCTTCATTTTTTTGTACTTTCAGATTTATAGGCACATCGTTGAGTTTGTATGTGATAAATAGGATAAATAGGATTCTGACTTAATTGGCAATAAACATAAATAAATAAATGGCTTGATGAAGTAATTTATGCACCAACTAACAAATAAAAAATGAAAAGAACGTTTCTCAACTTAATAATACAGTGTAACATAAGTTAATACATCATTTTCAACAGTATTAATTTAACATGATAATTGTTATTAAATGTTCTATTTTGTTTCCAATCTTAAATTATCTATATAAAAGATAATTTAATGATCTTTTATATGTAATTTTTAATTTAATAATAATAATTTCTCTGTATTTATTTAGTATGACTTTTTTGACTTATTGTAACATTTTATTTTATTTCTGTTTTTTACATTCAGAATTTATTTATGTTTCATTTACTGTCATTTTTAAAAAAATTTATTTTATAATTGTGAAGTGACAGGGAAATTGACTCATGTTATTTGCAAAGAAAAAAATCTGAAAAGTGTGGCGTGCATTTGTATTTAACACATCTTCCTATCTACTTTGTATCTACTATGACCAGAGCATCTTCTAGACGTAGCTCTTCTCCTTCACCTGGCTCTATGTCTGCTTCCTGCCCGCCCTCCAGGTGAAGCTGACGTTGGAGACGGCGGCTCCAGTGGACAGCGCTGCTCCCAGTGACTCCTCTCCGGTCCAGAAGATGAAGGCCTCTCCGCCAGTCAGCCAACTGGTGCGCTTGTTGTGGGGGGAGGACACGGCGGAGCTCCAGATGGCCATCGGACACATCCCGCACATCGCCATGTGCCTGTCGCTCAAACTGGACTCTACATCTCTGCAGGAAGAGGTCGGTCTCTACACAACCTGTAACAAACCACTGGATGATTATTTCCTGATTAGAATCACCGGAAACTGTTCATTCTGGAGTTTATGGAGTTGTTTTTAGTCACTATTTGAGCTAAAAGAAAACAATAAAACATCTGGACGTTTTATTGGACATGTAGTGCTGGTTTAAATAAAGTATATATGAGCTTTTTGAGGAGGAAAGTAGAATTTGGCTCAGAATAAGTGGGAAATAAAATGCCTTATGTAGCTATTAAACCTAAAATGAGTGTGATCTGAGTCTTGGCTCCTGGTTTTCTGATCTTAATGCAGAGAATTTGTACACAGCCTGAAAAAGTGTGGAGTTTTGTTGAGGTTTTTTCCATATTTTAATAAGTATGGAGTGAGAACATCAAAGATTGGAAGATAATTTTATATCCAGTCTTTAGTGCTTATTCTGTTGTCTAAATGTCCCATCGATCTGTTTGGCTTTTTCATTATTCATCCATCGTCAGGATCATTTTTAGCAACAAGCAGGCCCGTCACAATAACAGATTTTGCTGGACAATAAATTGTCTCAGTAATTATTGCGATAAACGATAGAGGCCTTTTTCAAGAAATATAGTAATGCAAGTTTTCCCTCTAGAAGCCCAATAACTTATAATTTTGTAAAGAACTCTTAACGTTGTAACGGGAAGATATTTTAAATTTCCAGAATGAAACACAACAACCAAAAACGAAAAATAAGACGTAAATAAAAACGACCCACATCTGAAGCCATAAACAAAATTGATTATGATTTCTTTGTTTAAAAAATTTCCCTTCAAAAAATACCAATCATGAGAATAGAAATGATCGACTTCATTTTAATTTATCATGCGATTCATTTATTACAGGCTTGGCAACAAGGCAGTTCAAAGTGCTTCACGGTAACCAGTTATGTGAAAATCATGAAGCAGATATACGACAAATATGTTGATCATTATTTTATTGATTATGAATCAAGGGTAACTCTAAACAGATGGGTTTTTAGGTTTGGTTTAAAGGAATTCAGTGTTTTGTCAGCTTTGCAGTTTCTGGAAGTTTCTCCCAGATTAGTGGAGCATAAAAGCTGAATGCTGCTTCCTCGTGTTTGGTTCTGGTTCTGGTTCTGGAGATGCAGAGGAGACCAGAACCAGAAGACCTGAGTGATCTGGAGGGTTGATACAATGACAACTTCCACGTATTTTGGTGTCAAGCCATTCAGCGATTTATAAACTAACAGTAGTCTATTCTCTGAGCTCCATGGAGCCGGTTTGACCGGCTTCACCCTATCAGAACTGTTTGCCAGGAAAATAAAATCATTGAAAAGGGCCAACATTAAATTAGGGTTATGCTAACGCTGTTGAATTAAACATAAAACTCCAGTGTTTCCGCAGTCTTGGAAATTGTTGATTGGAAGCCACGAGCCTTTAGGGGAGACAGTGAGAAGATTGAAGCCAAGCATGCAATGGGTGCTGAGAGTGGACAAAAACAGTTTGTGCTGGTTTATTATGTGAGACGACTACAAATCAAACCTCATTCACAGAACAAAAGGCTGCTTCTGCTCAAACCGTGGATGTCTAAACACTTTTCCATCTTCTTGGAAAGCAAATTCTTGTGGAGACTAAATCATTACTTTGGCTCTTAGCAACCCTTATAAACCTCCATTAGGACATCGCTCAGACCACTTTAATTATGTTGGTTCCCTGAAAGCGGATCTGGGTAATTGAGTGCAAAGAAGAAAGGTTGAGAAGGAAATCACAGCATTAAAAGTGAATCCCTCCGGACGTTTTCTGGAAACTACTGCTGTGGACGACTTCCAGGACAAAGGAAAAGAAACGTCAGAAAGCTTCATGATTAAGTCGGCTTCTTACGGCAAATGACCCACGATTTAAACGCTGTCAGCTGCACTCTGTGGAGTCTTAATCAAATCTGTTTTGGATCAGAGCGTAACAACGAGCTATTCCTCCAAACCCCCCGCTTTTTAAAAAAAATTTTTTTTTTTATCAGAACCAAGTTTGTAGGTCCGTTCAGATTATATGTGTGGACACAGCTTCCCTGTTGTGCACTGCTGCTGTGAGAAGCACTTCTGACTGACAGTGTAATTACATGTGTTCAGCTCAGCGGTCGTGCTTTGCTCCTTCTCTGTGTATCTGCGTGCCAGATTTTATTATTTTTTGCCTTTATCTGGACCTAAACTACGGTGGCGAAGAGGAATACGGCTTGTCCAGAGCCACATCAGCGAGCGGCTGATTTTCTAAGTGACAGTGCTGCGTGCACACCCTCTAAACCGTAGCTTCGATACTTTAGTCTCATGATTGCAGGGTGGTGGAACGTGAGATGTTCGGCAGCTGCTGCAGGTTAGAGTTTTGGATCTGCACAGAGTTGTTGACATGAGCTCTCACACTTCAAAAGCCTCCCAGCGCGTTTTCTCGACCTAATGATCGGTATCTTTTGTGGGTCTTTTGCTCCTGTTGCCAAGGCTGTAGTTCATTTAGGGGTTTTCAGTTCCCACTCCCACCATTCAGTCCTTAAATTCCCACTACTGGAAGGAATGCTAATACACCAGCAATGCTCCGAATTTGTACATTTTGTCTCATTTCACTGTCGTCAGTGTTAGTAAATAGGCCTGTCACAATAACAAATTTTGCTGGATGATAAATTGTCCCAGAACTAAGTGCGATAGATGATATATTGATGTTTTGAGGCCTTTTTCAAGTAATATAGTAGTAATAATGGCATAAAAATGCAAGGACACATCCTCAAAAATAAATAAATATTAAATTCTAAGGAAAATTGGAACTGGAAGACATTTGAAATATCCAAAATAAATAAAGAAAACAACAGAAACAACAAATAAAATGAATTATGAAGTCTGTGTAAATAAAATTATCTTTTAAAAAAAAAAAAAAAGGGAGAGGAGACGAAAGCACCAGACTGAAGACTTTTATCACTCAGTTTTTGGTAGAAAGAGAAAGAAAAGATGAAAATGATAAATCAATCAATTAGAACTATTTAGTTTCTTTTAATTTATCATGCGATTAATTGATTTATTGTGACAGGCCTATTAGTAATTGAACTGTGCCAACCACCTTCTGATAGTGAAGAAATACAAATATTTGTGTTTCTCTCTCCCTAAAAGTCACATTGTCGTCATTCCATAGAGAAGCATTGGTTAGATTTAACCCAGCCAAGCGTTCTTGAGGTAGCATAAACATCCACTTGCTTGTCCATCTACTCTTCTACACCCAGCAGATGTTTTGGTTGCTGATCTTCCAAGACTAGATACCACACATTTTTATGTACCTTTTTTTTGTGTGTTGTTTGGCTAACCAGCGATGTTTCTAAGCCTGATATGTAATTTTCAAGATGCAGGCCATATTTTACACAGTGTATTTCCAGGGTGTCCACGCATACTTAAAAAGTCTCATGTTTATGTATCTAGAATTAAGGCCTTAAAATGACTTAAATTCATTAAAAAAATATAAATTGGTGTTAAATACATTAATCACAGGTCTTAAATTTAGCCATGGCAGGACTAATTCATGTCATATATTCTATGCAGTTTATTTTCCTTGCAGGACTTTATGTCAGGCTACAATTTAAGTCATTCACAGACATCATTGCATTTTGTTACTCAAGGCGGTTGGGCTACCGCTAACTAGCTGCTAATATACCCCTTCTAGCTAGCAAAAAAGCTAGTTAGCTAGATTTCTTTGCAAATTTATCACCAGTTTTCTTGTTCATCTTTGTCACTGGCTCTCTTCTGTTGGCAACCAGTACAATGCATTTTGGTATTAAGGCATTAAATTTCATTCTCAATGGTCTTAAAAAGTCTTTAATTTGACCCGATGAAATCTGCAGGAACCCTGATTTCTGAACTAAGTGAGTTTATCTGTTTAGGAAGAAATCCTGTACCAGTACCCAGTGTCTGAAGCATCCAGCCAGCTGAAAGGAGTGAGAGGCATCTTCCTTACTCTGTGTGACATGCTGGAGAACGTCACAGGAGGCCACATCATCAGGTTGGGACAGCGACTTGCCTGGAAGATGTTATAATCAGTTTACATAACCTTTAATTCCCTTATTATTTAAAACTTCTAAATGTCTTTTATATCTGCTTGAGGGTTGCTGTGTCTTTCTCCAGCAATATCCTCTAGACCCTAGGCAGATTACACCACAGGTTGTGGAAGGACATTTGACCACTCTTTTTTTTTTAACATCTTAGCGTTAACCGGTCTTTTAGACATAGTCCATAAATTTGATGTTGAGTTTTTCCAGAAGCTTAACGTTTCCTGTTTTCCTTTCTAACATCGGTTTCGATGACTGTTTGGAGTCACCGACCTGCTAGAGAACCCAACTGTGTCCAAGTTTTAACACCGAAACGCTTAAAGCAGAAGAGCTTAGATATAGTCATTATTGCATCCACTTTGGTGATGTCAGCTGGTAACTTTTTCATTGATTTGAAACCCTCAGCTCGACCAATCGTAACGCTCTTCTCCTCACTGTGGTCAATTATCACAATCTTTGACTCTTCTGACTATAAAACATTCCTCCAGGAAAGATACTTGGCCCGCTCTTGATTTGAGTGACTCTTGGTGGTGTACAAGTAATGCATTGTTTTTTTTAATTGACATCCACTCAGTCTATTGTGATATGGTCAGTAAAAAACACGTCTCAGCAGTTTGTAGGTTAAAGCAGGTTATAGTAGGTCTTGTTCATCTCAATCTCTTTCATTTCATCTGAAGGCAGCAGTTTTGCTCATATAGTTGAAACTTGTTCTTAAATGTGTTTTTCCCACAGGAAAATGATCCCAAACCTGCTTCAGGACAAATAAAGTACGCTAATCTTAAGATCCTGGAGATTTTTTTTTTTTAAATAGACCTGAACTCCATTGAAAATCTATGAAGTATGCCTAAAAGTTAGGTCAGTGCCAGAAAACTAACTTCCAACTCCACCAAAAGACCAATGGAAAAACTACGAGCTGGCTGCCCAAAGCTTGGGAAAGAGGTGCAACCTGCCAAAGGAGTTATTCAAAAGTTAGAGGGGATGTATGAATATATGTTTGGATCAGAGGAAACCACAGTGACATGTTACATGGAGCTGTTTGTTGTATAAATCTAACTCCCTGTGGGAGAAAAAAGCTTCAAAATGTGTTAAAGACCCCAAATTAGTGAGAGCTGTGGCAATAATGAGTGCATGTAATCTCTACAGACCTTTGAAATATTTCTTGATCATTTGTCTCTAATGGCAAATGATAATTCATTATTCTTTCTGCCAGTTATTGGGGAAAAAATGACAGATAATTTTATTTATTAAACCTTATTTGCATGCATGCTTTGAGCTCCTGAGTTCAGTCGCTGACCTTTGGCATTATCTTTTTTCTCGTCGTCTTTCCCTCGCTCAGTTCATCTCTGTTGCTCGGGAAACATCTGGTTCACGTTGGCTACTGGAAGGAGCACAAGAACCTGCTGGTCGTCGGTCTTCCTGCTGAGAGGTAGAGGCAGGCGGCTCCAAACGAACACACTCACACACAGACCCAACAGGCTACTATCACACAGATGTCATTATGGAGAAAAGAAGTCGGAAACAAACACTGGGGCCTGAATCATTTAAATAAATATATTTTTGTTGAAGACAAGATTTAAGAGAGCAACCTGAAAAACCCATCTGCTTTCTTCAGATGTGTTTTAAACATGTGCTTCTCTTCACCTTCCATCTTCTTTGTTTTGAAGATGGATGCCTGCTTAAAGGAAGGATCCATCGCCAATAGTTTGCCAAGTTATTCGTCAGGTTTTCCCCAGAGAAGATAATTCATGCGTGAGAGCTGTGATCCTACAGCTGAAATAACTTCTTTTTTTTTCCCCTTACTGTCTGGCTTCCAATCAGATTAAATGTTTCCTGTTTAATGTCAGTAAGAATTACAAAAATATCTTCCATTTGCCATAAATATGATTTTTAATACATATTTTTTTTCAAATTTACAACCTTTGAGTTAATGGGAATCTCTTCTGCAGGCGTATTTTAAGGCAGCACCTCAAACACTCCTGGTCAAAAGAAGTTAATAAATATGTCAGGAGTCGAATTGTGGACCTTCACAACTCCAAACCCATCTGTTTAAACAGTTTTACTCTAGTGCAAACACATGACCAACGCTGAAACGAGTTCTGGACTGGTGTTGGTTAAAGCCAGCGACAGAGAGGCTATTACTCCAAAAACAACGTTAAAAAGGCAAATTCCAGTTTGTAAATGCCCCCAATGACAAAGACCATGAAGAGTTTGGCCATTATGGAAGCTTGAATGCTTGAAGACACCATCCCCAGTTTGAAGGGACAGGCTGGCATCGTCATGTTGTTTGGACTCCATAAGACATCATGAGTAACGAACGTTGAAACACCATCAGCCAGGAAGTTAAAGCTTACGCTCATATAGGAGTTCCTAATGGACAATGGCCCTTTACCAGATCAGCTACAAAGTAGTTTAGGGACAATAAAGACAGTATTATGGAATGGCCATCAGAAAGTCCTGATCTCTGTCCCTTAGAAAACATGTGAACAGAGCTAAGAAGGCCTTTGTAACCTGTGACCTGACTCAGTTACCTGCAGAAGCAGAAACATTCCTGTAAACTATGGTGAGAAGCTGATGGAAGGACATCCAAGAACATAAATGTATGTAAATCTATGACTCTCTTTTACTATTTTGACATTTAGCAAATATAAGTAACTTTTGGTAATCCTAACTGATTAAAAAATATTAAAAGTTTGGTCTGATTTTGTCAGACAGTGAGAGAAAGTGTCTCAAAGAACAAGAAATAAAGAATGGAAGCAAAAATGTTCCTCTAGTTTTCTACACTGGGAAAATGAGCAAATCTAATACTTTTCCAGAATTTTCCAAACCATGTAGGAATGGCGTTATAATCTCACCGTTGGAGAAATAGTGAAGTTGATCAGACTCGTTGAAGTCAAACATGCAGAAATGGTTGATGACCAGAATAAGACAAACGTTCTGCTTCCAGCTGCACGTTCCTTTTCTCTACATAGTGCTAACACTGAGTTAGCACTAATTGTGCTGAAGCTGAGTGTAGCCCGGTGTGTCTTTAACTTCGTCCCTGTCTTCTCGCAGGGTCCCCCTCCTGTCCCTGCAGACGGTGGTTGGGGACGTGGTGCGGACGCTGAAGGTGATGTACGGCTCCTTGAACAGGTCGGTCTCTCTAGGATTCGGTCTCTCGTCATTCTCTACCTCTTCTCTCTTGGATTTTGGGGCATGATCTTTCACGTTTTTTTCTTTGACATCCTCGATGTGTCCTCTGCAGCGCGTTCTGTAACCCGGACCACGCCCCCAGGTTGGACCATTTCTTCTGCTTGTTCTTCCAGCAGCTCATCCAGCCATGGCGCCTGAGGAAAGGCTCCCCGCCGCCACCCGACGTTTCTGGGAGCCTTTTTCTGGACGGACTGCCGGCGGTCCGATGGCTCACTTTGCCTCCTGAAATTAAGGTTTGTTTGGCTTCTTCTCACGCCACGTGTGTGCAGCTGTGGTGCCCCCTTGTGTTCATGTGTAACACTCAGTTTAATTAAAATAAAATTAATCAATACTGTATTGTGCTGTGTGTTGGCGATTTATCGTTCTCCTCAGATGGAGGTGGATACAGTTCTGTCTGATTTCGAGTCCTCTGACTTTGGAGAAATGGTGAGACTGGTTGAATTATTCCAGATTATAAAAACTGAATGTTTTTTTCATCCATACGTGAAACTTGTGTTGCAGGAACAAATACATGCTAGCTTAGAAATGTGTCCTGGTTAGGTTAGCCTGTTTTTAAAAGCATGTTCATGTCAACTGATGCTCTGGTTATTTTTACCTAATGAGATTTGATTCCTTTTTAGCATTAACTAATTCCAAAATTCTCCATCATTACAACAAGGGGCGCCGCCAGGAATCTTGGGCCCTCTGACAAAAAATTTGTTTGTTATGAGACAAATAATCTGTGAAAAGATCAACCTCCTCCCCCTCCTTCCTGAGCTACTATTACTAAAGTAATGCACCATTCCGGCCAAAACAACCAATCAGAACCAGGAGGAGGGTCTTAGTGCTGTCAATCAACTTCATTCACTCACTGCTAAATGTGCTAATGGTGGAGAAACAACTTATATATGGATTGTTAAATATGGATGTGTGCTTATTTAGTCTGGGAGGGGCAACATTACATTTTTACTGCTGAAAACAATCTTCGAACAAGCACAATATGATTAATTTTGTAATTGGCAGGGCCTCATTTTTAAAAATTTCTATGAACAAAAAATAAATAAATAAATTGTGGAGGGCCCTCTGTTGGTTAGGGGCCCTTAGAATTGCCATAACTTTTCCCCCAATACTGCTCCCCTAACTACAAGAGACCTTTCCATATTTATTTACACTTTGTTGTTTTTTTGTGGGGTTTTTTGCAGTCAGAGGACTTCTTTGGCCTGAGGCGTCTCTATGTTATACTCGGCTCCTGTTTGTTTTACAAGGTAAGGGTCAAAGTGGAAACAAGCACAAACTACAGTCTGGACATCAACCTGCAGATGTTCCAGACAAATAAAATAGAGATTGTTTACACAAGATGCTCTAATTGTAAAGTGGGAATGTGTTCACACCGCTTGGATATTTTTAAATATTTTGTCAAGTGACAACCACAAACTTCTTTTTTGATGAGTTTTTTTGCAATAGACAAACTTGAGGTAATTGCAAAGTAGAAAACTGGATTGTTTTGATTGAACATCCTGGAGTCAGTGTCTTTGTAGACTCGCCTTTTTGCTTCAGTTAAGTGATGCCGTCTCTTCGCTGCTTTACACGTTCAGATCAAACTCAGCTGGACTTATGGGTGGAGTTTGACTAAATAGGCTTTGATCTAAGCTTGATATTTATGTTTGAAGGTATAGCACTGGATTTTATTTAGGCATATATAAGTTAAAGGGGGAAGAATATATGTGTGTGCCACCCTTTTTCAGATTTGAACTTATTTTTCTAAAGCTATGTATGATTTTCCTTCCACTACATCATTTTGTGCCTCTCTTCCCTCAGTCCTACCTGATTGCCAACCATCTCCCGAAGGAGGACCTGCTGGACGTGTGTCTGTACTGCCAGCACTTCTGCCTGCTGCCGCTGGCGTCGGAGCAGCGTGTTGGTCAGCTGGTCATCTGGAGAGAAGTGTTCCCGCAGCAGAGAGCCAGCGGAGGGACGGCGCCAGGCTTCAGCCAGCCTCAGGGACGACACTTCCTCCTCATAGTGGGGCTGGTGAGGAGAGGAACTTTTAACCTGTGTTTTCGTTTCTGAAACGGTAAAAACTGCTTTTGCGAAGCTACACTCATCTCTCCATCTGTCTGTCTGCCTGTCTGCACCTCAGAGGCACTTCATGCAGTGCGTCCTGTTGGAGGCAGGCGGGTGTGCGTCTCCAGCTCTGGGCTTTCCAGGACCCGATTGTGTTTATGTGGATCAGGTGGGGGATCTGTCGCAGTCGATCTGCTAATCTGCTCCAGATTGAAATGAAGACGCTTGAAGTCCTGCTGTGTCGTCAGGTGAAAGCCACCCTCCTGCAGCTGAACGCATTGGAGGCGGCCATGGAGGAGCGGCTGAACGTCCCGTCCGCTCCCTGCCTCTCCTGCGCCGACTGGTTCCTGCCTGCCGCCACGACCCGGGACCGCCTCGACAGCCTGGCTTCCTCGTCCCCCGTCCTCAGCAAGCTGGCCGGGGCCATTCGGGGGTCTCCGTCCGGGCACAGGGGGCGCAGCCTGTTCGGCGAGAAGTCCCGCAAGTCCAGCCCACAGAGGAGCTTGTCGGACAGCGGGAGTGAGGGTCCGATGGACGCTGGGTCCGGTTCGTCAGCGGCTCCGGGTCTCAGCCCTCACTCCACCCCGGACTCAGGGAGACGGATCGGTGGCAGACGGGACTCTCTGGGGTCTGATGGGAGCGGAGGCAGTGGAGGCCTCTTCAAGGTACAGTCATTTTTTGCCAAAAGTCAAAAAATGACTATCATCTTTTGACAAAAATGACTCGAGGTGGTAATACTGCAAAAAAAAACAACACTTCTGGCAAAAAAATGGCCATCTTCTTAGGAAGATGTTGATATGAAAGTAAAATTAGTGTTGCACAACAGGAAGCTTTACTGCAACGTGGAGTTAAGAGTCAGAGCCCCACTCAAAAATATTCGCGTTATTGGACGAGTCACACTTCTGTAGCACAATTAATAAGCACAATATGCACAATATAATGTTGTGTTCACATAGTAGATTGTTCAACCTGTTGAGGAAATAAAGAAATCAGTCACACATCCCAGTTGATTTGCACTTGACTCACCCTGCGGTTGAGCCACTAGACGGAGCTGGAAGATGTTAAACAAAAGCTAAAAATGGTAGAAGATAAAACTGCTTACTCAAATTATGGCCTGAAAAAGGAAGCAGTAAAGTCTTAATTATAAGACGCCAGGTTTACATCCGGCTCGGGCGTCTAATTAAGGTTAAAGTTAAGTCTGTTTGAAGTCGCACAAACAGGGTTTGGGTCACTTTCTTTCAAAACACTCGCCATGTAGAGCCAATTTTAATAAATAGAGTAAAAGCTAATTTGGGCAGATCAAAGTTGTCTTTTCATGTAGACATTGTGTTCGAGTCTCTCCGGTCTGAAAGTCACACAAATGTTGCTTTACTGCAACGTGAAATTAACTCCACGTTGCAGTAAAGCTTCCTGTTGTGCAACGCTAATTTTACCTTCATATCGTCACCTTCCTAACAAGATGGCGCCTTATAATTAAGACTTTACTGCTTCATTTTCCAGGCCATAATTTGAAAAGTACGTTGTTGTTTTTTTCATTGAGCAAATGTAAAACATAATTTAGAAGTTTTTGATTTACAATTAATAACATTCACTTTCTACACAAACAAAAATCTATTTTATGTGCTTGATTTTTGTTTTTTGTTTCTTTCTTGGTATTTTTGACTCAACAAATTTGGCCCATGTGACCAAAAGTTTTGACACCCCTAATTTACTGTTTTTTAAACACTATTTAATCTAATGAACATCTTACAAATTACAAAGAAGACATGGTATGAGTTTCTGCTACAAGTCATTTTTTAAAAGTAATTATTTCTGAGGTTTTATTTCTAGAATCCTCAAACTATCTCAAGGTAAATCAGGTAGCAAAACTGGTGATCTTCATAAAACAAACCTTAGATTCAGGGAGATTTTTTAAATTCTCGTTACTGTCCAGATGCCCAGGACGAAGCATCCAAACCCTTTCTACCTGGGGACCCTGAAGAAAACCCTGACTGACAGGGAGACGGAGGAAATGTACAACACCATAAAGTAATGCAGAACAAGCCGCCTCCTGTGTGACTTTATGCATTTAGTCGTGTTTGTGTCAAACAGACCACTGTGTTATCTGTGACAGACTGACTTCGGGTACGGAGAACACCTTGTTTCACTACGTCCTGATGGAGACGGTGCAGGGGATCTTCATCGCTCCCACTCACAGAGAAGTGTCTCAGCTCAGCGGCTCCATCCACCCGCAACTCATACGCAACTTCCACCACTGCTGCCTCTCCATCCGCGCCGCCTTCCAGCAGAGCCTGCCGGCCAGGGTAAGGGAACACATTCCCTAATCAGTTGGGCTTCTATTAAGACTTTGACATTTTTTTTAAATTCTCTTTCTAATTCTGCTTTAATTTGCATCAAATTACCACATTAAATACCAATGAAATACCAAGCCTGTCGCAATGAGCGATAAATCAATTAATCGCATGATAAATTTAAAATGAGCATGATATTTTCCATTTCACTGCAAAAACACAAACTCTTGCAAAGTGTTTTTAGTCTAGTTTCTAGTGAAAATATCTTAAAATACATGAAATAAGACAAAACTGACTTACAAGCAACTTTTCAGCGAGAAATAGGAGCTTGTTTTAAGTGAATAATTCCTTAATGTTGACAAAAAAAGTACTGGTTCCATTGGCAGATTAATTCACTTATAACATGGGCCAAATGTCTTGTTATAAGTAAAATAGTCTGACCATTGAATAAGTACATTTAAATCAAAATTAAGTAGCTATTGACTTAAAACTCCTATGTCTTGTGAAAATGTTACTTTTAAGTTAGTTTTGTGTACGAAGATATTTGCACTAGAAATTAGACTAAAAATACTTTGTAAGAGTTTGTGTTTTTGCAGTGTTGGATAACAATGGTTAAAGAGTTTCTCGCCTTTAATATAATTTTGAGAAACGCTTCAAATATTTGCCATCCAGTATTTAATAGTTAATTTGCACTACCTGCTACTTTAGCCTGTTTTTTTCCTGTCTAAGCTTAATAATTATTTTTGAAATGCAAATGAGTTTACCGAGACTTCATAGTCCGTTTCAGTTATTGTTGCTTGATATTTTTTTGTTGTTTATTTTGGACGTTTAAAATGTTTTCCAGTTCCACTTTTAAATGTTCTTCAATTAATTGAAAATGGGCTAAGTTTGATACTTTGACAAGTCTATGAAGTCCATTAGTTTGTAATTGTAACATGAAAAGATGTGGAAAATGATGTGAGTTTTTTGCCTGTTTTGCATTTGAAGGAGAGAACTTTGCATACATCTGTGTCTTACAATCCAATAGAGAAGCTCATTTCCTTCCCAGCATCCTTTGCGTCTCCTGCCAACTCGGTGACATTGCTTGACTCTCTTCGTTGCTTCATGTCGTGCAGGGTTGCCGTGCAGCAGACCGTTCTCAGAGGTCCGGCTGGGGTCTGGGCCCGGTTAAAGAACACGGGGTTCTGTTTCAGTGCAAGCCGGAAAACTGGACCGACCAGAGGAAACCTGCCCCCACCATGACTTACTGGGTAATAGGGTACGTCTGGGTCCAAACACACAAAATACCGAACCTTGAATGTGTGTGAGAAACAGGCAGGAGGTTCACAGATATATAAAGCTCTTGAATAATATGAACATGTCTTCTGATAATCTAGGATCTTTAAAAAAAGGGAAAACTTTCACTTCAAACGGAGCTGCTAAAGCAGCCGCTTCCTTTTTGACGGGGGTTTTAAATCAGGACGCTCGTCCTCTGTTCCAAGCCTCTTTCAAAGATAAACATCTTTGCTTTGTTCTGGTTCCCAGGAGGATGCTGCTGGAGCCGGTTCCTCAAGAGTTCTATGTCTGCTTCCACGACTCGGTGCCGGAGGTTCCCGTGGAGATGGCCTTCAGACTGTCCTTCGGTTTGGGTTTATGACGTGTCGACGGCATGAAGACTTCCTGCACAATCTCAAGAAAAATCAAAACAGATGCTCTTTTTCTGTGCTGTAGAATTTTTTTTTTCTTTCCATCTTTGCTTTCCACATGTTTTTCTGCAGATAAGCAGTGGAGCATGACTGAGGCTTATTCAACTTCAGGTCGGATCGTTGCAGTGCCTTTTTTTTTTTCTCACCATAAACACACATTGAGCTTCCCGACGAACGAATACCTCCTTTCCACTTTGACCAGCTGACCTGTCGGTTTTGTGCTGTGAACTTTACAAACCTAAACCAGTGAAAAAGAAAAACGCTGCTGCATGAATTTCCATCCAGTAAAGCTAGACTGGTGATTTTTTTTTTTTTTTGTATACAAAGCAGTAAACGTGTTAATTTAAATTTTTGTACAGTTTTGTATGGGAAATTGTTACATAATAAAACACTATTTGACAATAAAATGCCACAACCTTTGATTGTTTCCAGATAAATTTACTTGATTCCGTTGAGTTTTGAAACATAATTCAGAATGTAAAATATGTTTAACAATAACCAAAATGTCGTCTACACTTGGCAGAACCTGGAAAAGAAAAACTCTCCTCTTCCTCTCTGTAGTCATGATGATAGAACTCATAAATATTTGGTTACATTTTGGTACAAACATTTGCAGCACTGAAGTATGATGGTTTAAAAAAAAACAAATGCAGTAACAGAGACAAAAAGACCATTGTGAGAAGTCATGCCACACTGAAAATGAATTCATTTCTCAAAAAGACATTAAGTTCAAAAATAAACCATTCACATCAGGGTGTCCGATGTGAAGAACAAACATAATGGGTCAAGCCGCGCTCTGCGCAAGCTGCAGGTTCTTCCTGTAACACTGCAGGCTGCAGAGAGGAACCCCGGTCTTAGAACAAGAGTACTTTTTGAAGTTGGTGCACCCAGTCACGCCACAGTTCACCGGAGCCACCGGCGGAGACGGAGGAAGAGCCGGCATCGGCGTGGGAACGCCCGCGGGGAAGGAGATGGCGATTCCCTGTGCCGAGTCGCTGTAGCGAACCATGGGGCACTGGTTCTGCTTGGACTTCCTCTCTTTGAGGCTTTTGATCTTGGCCTTGCTGGTTTTTGTCAGTCTCTCGATCGTCTGGTTCTTGTTCTCCTCGGCCTTCTTGGCCGCCTGCAGACGCCTCTTCCGGGCTCTCTCCTCCCGTTTCTGCATCATCTCGGCCGTCATCTCCTTCTCCTTGTAACCCATGGGCAGCTCCAGCAGAGGCTGGCTCTGCTGCTTGTGCAGGAGGGCTTTCTGGAGAGGAACACCAAGAAATGGGTCATAAAGAAAAGGCTGATTTCCTGAAACAGGATGGGTTTATGGTGATTTACAAAAATATTCAGAATCCTACAACCTCTTGATGTTAAAACACAAATAACACGTTTTGTTTTCAATCGTTCCTGCTCTCCATCTCACCTGTCTGGCGGTGAGCAGGGACTCGTCGATCTCTTTCTTCAACTCTCCGTTGTCATCGAGCTCGCCCTTCTCCAGAGCATCCAGCCACCGCTCCTCCTCGTCCACGGGCCTGCCCAGCATGGAGTCGGAGTCCATGTCTGGCAGAGGGGACGCAGCCATGTTACTGTCTTCATCTGACATCCAACGAAAAAGATTCAGAGAGAGAAGGCAGCCATCATTACTACCTAACTGTCTTAGATAACCTCAGTGTGTTTGCACGCTACTTCCCTCAGGCAACAACTTAAAAGGTCGGTGGATCAGGAATTAGATGATCATTTTCATTGATTTTAAAGCCATATTTTATGGCAGATTAACTTGGATTGATGGACACTATTACTGTCACTGACAGTATAAACCAAAGAAATACCTAGAAACTGATTATCGCAACTTTTCTGAGATGTAAAATTTGTTTATTTTCTCAGCTAATGGTTTCTTCCTCAAAACAGCAAAATGGACTTTGGCCCATTAATTCATGCATTAGGCATTTAATGTAGCCTACCCAACCAAGCTCTATACTGCTCCAAAGGTACGGAGGGCTCATCGTCATCATCATCTTCGTCATCATCCACGTCGTTATCGAGGATCATCAGCGGTGAGGGAGGACGAGCCACGCCAGGATGGACGGTGAAGGTGGGAACACTGGAACGGGACGCAATCCCAGTAAGTGATCATGTATCCAGATAAATAAACAGATGTTAACAGTAGGAACGTGAAGCTAGCTAACCTCTTGGTGCCCAGAGTCTGGCCCCCCAGTTTGATCTTCAGTCTGAACTGAGACGGCGGCCGAGGGACGGGGACCGGGATGGGGACAGGGATGGGCTGGGGCTCCGGGGCCTCGACAAAGCTGTGGTGTTTCTTCTTGTGCTTCTTGTGTTTTTTGTGCTTCCGCTTGTGGATGCTGTGCAGACCGGAGCTGCCTTCGCCTGCAGGGAAACAAACACAAAGACCAAAAAAACATATTGAAACATTTATAATATTACTGAACTGAATCATAGGCCTGTCGCAATAAGCAGTGAATCAATTAATCACATGATAAATTTAAACAAGCTCAATAATTTCCATTTGTATGAATCAGCATTTTCCTCTTTTCTCTCTATCTTTCTACCAAAAACTTGACAAGAAAAGTCTTCAGTCTGGTGTATTGGTCTCAACTACCCTTTGTTTACAAAGACTTCATTTTATTTGTTGTTTTGTTTATTCATTTTGGATATTTTAAATGTATTCCAGCTCTACTGTACTTGCATTATTATGCCTTTACCATTATATTACTTGAAAATGATATCAAAACAACGATATTAGGTTTTATCGCAATGACTTCTGGGACGATTCATCGTCCTGCAAAATTTGTTATCGTCAGGGGTCTGTCGTCGACAACATGCATTTCCATACATGTTGTTGTAATTATATGTTTACATAAGGAAACAAATAAAACAAATAACAAGTGGTGATTTAAAATTTACGTTAAACTAAGAACTTTGGTGTCATTTTTTTCTCATGTTTAAAATAAAAACAAATAGTGATAAACAGAAATAAGAAAGACGGGCACCTAAATGTGCGGATATAATATTGAAATCCCTTCGAATTGTTAATATGTTTGATTGAAAATATGTCTAATAGAAGCTTTTTATTGCATGTATTTATCGTATTGCGAACCCAATGTTGAAAACAAACCACCCTACCATATGGATCAGTGACGTTATTGGAGTACAAGTTGAGGATTGGATCAGAAAACGGACACTTTTCAAGTTTTTCACTTTTCAAGCCTCTAATTTTATATTTCTATTATTTTGGATTTCATTTACACCCATCATACCGACAAATAAATCGAATAAAACTGCTGTTTATTTTCAATTTCTTTCTTGTTTTTATTCTAGTATCTCATGAAAACATGCAGGAATCAATTCTCCTTTGATGGTGTATGAAAAAAAACACCATCAAACTACACACAGGACCAGGTGTACCAACTACAATACAACATAATATGATTGAGTTAAGCTTTAATGAATAAATAATCGCTACTTACCAAGAAACCTGGGATGAATCATGTCTTTCCTTTTCCCCATTGGAACCACGGAGAGCAGCGTCTGCAGCTCTACATGTCAACGCAGGTTTCACTGTTGTACGTAAAACTCTATAAAACTCTTCAAGAGCGACCGGTTTCTTACCGCAACCGAATACCTGCGATCATTGTTAAAGCCAACCGACACCAGCGGCTGTTCGGCACATTTGTTGTTGTTCGGGATTGTTATTAGGCAACGATACACAACTTAGCTGCTCAAGTTAAAGAAAACTGCTTTCTTCTATTTTCGGGGGGGAAAAAATATTTTAACAGAGCTATTCTGAATTAAAACTGTATATTTTTAACATCTACTGTAGCAGATTAACAACGTTATGCTAAAATGAGCTAAGATATCAACACGGACGTATTTCTGGTCACTTCCGTTTCCTGTCAATGAAAACGGTCCGCTGCTGCCCCCTAATGGACGAAACGAGAAACGCTGAAGCACAACATTGTTTCCAACCAGGTGAGGATTAACAGCCATCTTTACATAATAGGTTGTAGTTTTTCAAGCGGAAGTGAGACTCATAAATGTGTCGTTGGTGTTTGTTTTCCAGGTCGGCTAATGTAGCTCAGGTACACAGTCGCCGACCACTGCAGGTATGCACGTTGAAAAAATACATTAACCAGAATCCACCGGGAGACTCTCTAAGGTCAGTTATGTATAGATGAGCGTGGCTGTAATATCAACTTCGTATGCTGTCTATATCTCTCGTAAACCAGTGTGTAGCCAAGTTCCTCGCTTTTAACCCAACACGGTTTAGCTCCTTGATACGTTCCTTCAATGCGAGCTGGTTTTTCTGAGTGTACAGAGTTGAAAGCATGCTGAAAGCAGAGCATGGTAAATATAGTTCTTCAGTTCTACTGAGAATGCAAAATACACAACTCACGTAAACAAAGTAGACTGATCTCCGCGTTTATTGTGGAGCCTGGAATTGAACATCTCATCTGCCGAGGAAAAGTGTCTCATTTTTTCATGCTCTTGTAATTTCACAGGAATCATGAACTACGCTCGCTTTCTGACAGCAGTCAGTGGAGCCAGGAAGCCCTCCCCCATCAGGATGCTGAGTGAGTTTCTTCTCCATCACAACCACCTGAACAAACACCAGCTACTCTCACAGGGAAGGATCCACTTTAGAGCAGGCTTTAATGTACTAAAACCTGACTATGCTGCTGTTTGATTGGGTCAAGGGCGACTCATTCATTCCATGATTACGTACATCCAATCACCAACCAAAAGTTATTTGGTTCTAAGTACCATACGTGGTATGACAGACGAATGAATACTTACCAGAGCCCAGCTTCAGTACCAAGATCTTATAGTACGAGTTGATGCTTCAGTGTCTTCTCTGTTTGTCTCCCTCATGAAGCTGAGCTGCAGCAGCGGTCGCCTCCATCCCTCATCTCTCTGGCTGCCGGCGCTCCAAACCCAAACACCTTCCCCTTCCAATCGGCGTCCATCCAGGTCAAAAACGGCCGGACGGTCACCTTTGACGAGACCGCGATGAAGAGGGCCCTGCAGTACTCCGCCTCTAACGGGTGAACCATACTCTTCCGTCTCACATTTCCCACTCGTGCATGGTGTTTCACTGAGCTTCGGTCTCCTACCTCGTTCTCTGTTGAGCAGCGCAGACAGATGACTAAAGTTGCGTTTCCACCTGTGTTAGAATCCCAGAGCTGCTGACATGGATGAAGAACCTGCAGAAGGACCTGCACAACCCGCCAACCGTCGGCTACAGCCAGGAGAAGGGGCAGATGGACATGTGTGTCACCACAGGAAGCCAGGAGGGACTCTGTAAGGTAATGTTACATCTCACAGTCAAGAAAAGAGTGGAATTAGATGTTTTTGGTCTTCTTGCTGTGGATAAATGTGAGAAGATAAACTAGATGTTGGGAAATCTTTGTTGTATTTCCAGCATTTATTTTATATTCAGTCTTCTAATGTTCCATCTATCCATCCTACGAACTGAGAACTCAGGAAATTTGATTGTGAAAAAGTTTTGACATGAAATATTTCAGGGATGTTGAGGTTTATGTTTAGTCTCCTGCGTTCTTGCTTGTCTTTAGTTGTGTGACATGTTTAGAAGCTCTGACAATATCTGAAATTCTGTTGTTTTGCCAGCACAAAGCGTCCAAGTCAAACATTATAATGTTTTTGATCTGATGTTTGACTTATTCTTTTTTAGATATTTGAGATGCTGGTTAACCCTGGGGACAACGTTCTCCTGGATGCACCCACATATTCTGGCACGCTTGCAGCGGTGAGTCCCAAGTCTGTCACATTAAGCGATAAATCAATTTATCACATGATAAATTAAAATGAGCGTAGTAATTTCAATTTGACAACAATCGTTAAAGAGATGCTGTCCTTGTGTGCAGCGGTGGCGCAGTGGTAAAGCGCATGACCCATTTATAGAGGCCTCCATTTTTGATGCAGCCATCACAAATTTGAGCTTTGACCTTTTCTGCATATCTTCCCTCCCCTCTCACAAACTGCTATCAAATAGAGCCAAAAAAATCCAAAAACCAAAATTAATAAATAATATTGTCAAAATCTTGTCAGTTTGCACTGCCGGCTGCTTATTCCTGTTTTCCTTGTCAAAACTCCAACCTTATGACCTTTGCCTCTGTAGCTCCAGCCTCTTGGCTGCAACATCATCGACGTTCCCAGCGATCAACATGGCATGATCCCCGAAGCCCTGAAGGAGGTCCTGTCTCGCTGGGACCCATCAGAGGTACATGAGCCCAGCAGCACGGCTCCCAGAATCCTTTACACCATCCCAAACGGAGGGAACCCCACCGGCGCCTCCATGACAGCGGAGAGGAAGAGGGACATCTACAAGGTTTGTCCGCAGACACAAAGACTCCGGTGTGTGTCGGCGGTCATCTTGATCTTGTTCTCAGATTTATGAAAGCAGTCAGTGATGCTTCTGTTGCTGTTTTGTGACAGCTGGCCCAGCTCTATGACATGCTCATCATCGAGGACGACCCATACTACTTCCTTCAGTTTGAAAAGGTTAGCTTGTTTGTGTGTGTGTGTGTATGTGTATGTTTGGGGTTTTTTTGGCTGAAAATGAGTTGCAAATCCCTGAATGAAGCTGATTCGCCTTGTGTGTCTTCCTGCGGCAGCCTTGGGCTCCCACCTTTCTGTCCATGGATGTGGACGGGAGGATCATCAGGACCGACTCCTTCTCTAAGATCCTGTCATCAGGGTGAGCATCTGATTCTTTGTTGCATCTCTTCAGGTTTGTTGTTTGTGATTTGACTGATGTGTCTCAACAAAGTCCTGCGAGACTGTTGTTTTTATGTTTAGGAGGGAAAGTTCCCACACAGTCTGAAAAGTCCAAGTATTGAAAATGTTGGATTTTCTAAACTTTTATGTACGTCTTGCATTTTTCAAAGGACAAAGCTCTAATAATGCTCAGTGCATGAACTGATTTTCACATTGAGTAATATTATTTTAACATCCTTTGTTTTTAATATGCAAAATTACATGATTACATAGCATTTCACACATTAGTGTTGCGGTGTCTGATCTACTGATGAATGCATGTTCAGAAATTAATAAAAGGCCATTTTAATATCTGTTTAGTTTCTAGACGTTTTAATTGAACGTGTGGGTCTAAAATGTCAAACGAAGCCCTGACCCATCAATTTTAGGAATTTAAACACTAAAGCTCACATAGAGAGAATCTGTATTTAGCTTAGTAAAGCACCATTGGTCACTTAACAAGTCCAGGCATTATACAATTTGAAAAAAGAGATCATCTAAGTTAGTCCAGGTGCCACAAAACAGTGAAATAACCCTTTAGCACACTGGAAGTCATTTCTGTCATTGTTTTGTTTCACTATTCAAGGACCCTCTTATCAGTTTTAGGATTTTATAAATGTTCTGAATCTTTTTAGTAACCGTTGTCGGGAACAAACAGTGTCATGTCTTCACTATTCATTTACCCTCTGTTTTTGGAAATCTCGCAGGTGGAACACAATTTGTGCAAACCAAGTGAATTCAGGTTGAGAAGCTTGTTAGATTTAACAGAGTTAATCTTTCACTACAAGTCATAAGCAGAGCTCCACCTCTGCGTCAGGCTGCTGCATTTCATTGCTTTCCTCTGTCCTTTTTGTTTGTTTCCAGCCTGAGGATTGGTTTCGTCACGGGTCCCAAACCGCTGGTCGACCGGATCGTCCTGCACATCCAGGCCTCCACCATGCACACCAGCACCTTCACACAAGTGAGGGAAGCTTTAAAACTTCTTGGTTTTTTTTTTGGTTTTTTTAATGCAACACTTCTGAAATCAATCCACAAAGAGAGAAGGGTCTGATTTATTGTCAACATCAACATTGCAACAGTTTTCTCAACCTCAAAGAGCAACATAAAAAAGGTGGATGATTAACTTCTTCACACTGAATTGAAATATATTTTAGAGCACATTCATCTCCAACTTTTAAAAACATTTTTTGTAACCACGAAGATTAAAAACCTCTTTTTTAAGGGGGACCTGGCTAAGATGTTCAACAAGCACTGGTGCTCCTAAGTGGGGGCCAAGCGGTGCCAGGGTCCCTTCGTAAAAAATGTTGGCTACCTCACTGGCCCCTTCAGAGAAACATGTTAAGGTCATAGAAAGGCATACATTGTAAGGCATCTTATAATAAATATTTATAAATTATTTATAGCTATATATACACATTTATGAAATAGGTGAAGTAAAAAAATATTTGTATAATTTATTTCCTTTCTTTCTTCTTTTCTCCTTTAGCTGAACCCCCCTAAAAAATGACTGGCCTGGTCTGGCCACTACAAAAATTACACAGTTAAACACAGACAACAACAATTAAAATTAAATAAAATTTCCAAGCAATAAATAAGAAAGTTGCATGTTGAATTTGTTCCTTGTTCCCATAAGTGGCCCTGTTCTCCTCAAACTCATGTAGAAATTGACTGGAAACACAGACAGGCTGAAACAAGCCTGTAAGAAAGGCTTCAGGCTTGTTTCAGCCTACATGAGTTCCTAATTACGGTCTTGGAATAGGACAAATGATCTAAAGGTTCATATTGCGGTGATCCCATCGTTTGAGCCGGATGTTTTTCCTCCATTCTCAGCTCATGGTGTGTCAGTTGCTGCACAGCTGGGGACAAGATGGCTTCCTCCAGCACATAGACAGGTACCATCTTCTCCCGCATTACTGGTCCGACCTGTCTGGGACACAGCCACATCCTGTTATGCAGCACAAAGTTAATATATGACAATCACTGCGGTCTCTTATGCCCTGCAGGGTGATTGAGTTCTACAGGACGCAGCGCGACGCTATGATAAACTCAGCTGACAAGTGGCTCAAAGGTTAGCGGACTCAGCCTTGAAAAGAACGCTCAGCATTGAGTCGACTTAAGTGTTTGAAGCATAATTTTACATAATCATTAGTCATGTACATATCTTTATTGTGGATTAGCAGATTCTGTTTTGTTTTTTAATAATAATCTCCTTGCTAACAAACAAAAGCAGTACAGTTAAGCCCAAAATTATCATTTTGCTTTGCCAGCAAATTCTTGTTTGTCCCAAAGGGAAATGAAACATTGTGTCGATGTAACTCATCTTCAAAGAGTCATTGTGGATGTTGATGCTAAGATTTAAGATATAAAATGGGATTTAAATCACATTTACTGCTTAAAGGTGACACAGGGAGGCCTTTGATGTTCCTCTCAGCATCCCAGCAGCGTCTTGTCTCACTGTAGGGATGGTGAGTTCAGGGTGATGCTTTAATCGTACATTTCTTCCTCTCACAAAACTTTGAATATATGCAAAATATTTAGGTTTGGTCTCAAGTGACCAGATCACCTTCTGTCCCCATCGTGGCTCGTATGGAGCTCCTTCAAACGCAGCTCTTCCATAAAGGAAATACAGTATTTGTGTAGTACTTTTTTGTTCTTTTTTTTTTTTTTTTTTTACAAGATTTCTGCCTTTTTCCCAACGTTTGGCACAAATTGCGTCCCAGATGGTTCAGTGCAACCAGCCGTCCCATTTCAACAACGTGCCTCGCCAAGAGTGAGGAAATCTTGATGAATCACTGTTGACAGAAGATAAACAACCTGATTTGAGTTACAGTCTATTCCGCAGATTTGTTGCAGTAAAACAAAAAGAGCACACTAAATCAGGAAGGCCACACACGTGCAGAAACACTCTCTTTTTTTGTGTTTGTTTGCAGACGCGGCCGAGTGGCACGCCCCGTCAGCAGGCATGTTCCTGTGGATGAAGCTGAGGGGCGTCGCTGACACCCAGCAGCTCATTATGGAGAAAGCTTTGGAGAAAGAGGTCAGCACACACCTGATTTGACTCCACCTAATTGGGTTGGAAGTCTGCTGCTCTCTGCAGGTACCCTGAAGATATTTGTGTATGTCAGACTGAGCTTCACGAGGTTTTGTAGGTTTTGACTCTCAGCGGAGAGTAGGTTGGTTTATGTGAAGCAGCCACTCGGCACATTGTTTCCTCCCACACACACACACACACACACACACACACTGAGAGTAAAACCCTCATGGCGAACAGCCGACCGGCTTTGTTTAACCGTAAATGGGCGCAGTCAGGCTTTTCCAAGGTCTCTGCACAGTGAGCCCTTCAACTCATAATCCTGACTATATGAAGCCCTCACAATGTCTGCAAGTAATTGGGTAATTAAATTGTGTGTATGTTTATTTAATCAGGAACAATGCGCAATAAATACATTAGCCTTATACTTGAAATTTTACATTTAATTATGTCACAGCTAGTTTTCTGCTTTTCTCTTTGAGTTTTTAGAACAATGTCCTGCAGCTTTTATAACCTAAAGAGCCGCTTTGCTCTCAGGATAGACAAATAAAACTTGTTTACAGCCACAAATGTAACATGACTTTTCGAAAGGAAAAAAAACCCAAAACACTTTTTAGACAAATATCTATTTTTTGTCATTTTCTTAAAAAACTGTTTTATTTCGATTTTTAGGATTTGAAATAAAGATAAACATAAAAGACAATGGATATGGTTTTTCTTTTCTTAAAAAAGAAAAAAAAGCACATATATTCCAACCTAATTACTAGAAAATCAGATTTGGAATCATATTACTGGGACTTTTTGTATCCTTCTTTGTGGAAATTCGGTGCAAATGTTACACTGTTCCTTTTAATTACATTATGAAGAGCAATTTTCCAAAAGAGTCCAATTTGTGGATCTTGAGGCAGGTCCCTGCCTTACAACAATAAGTTAATAACAAAATATAAAATGAAGTGCAAAATTATCTGTCTCGTTAAAGCAGTGACAGTTTTTGCCGTCAAAGCAGTGAATAAAATTTCAGATTGCATCCCATCACATTAAACCCTATGATGGGTTTAATGTTTTGGGTTTTTTTAGGGTGAGAAAAACAAATGTTTGTTTATAAGAATATTAGTCAGTTTGAAGGGTATTCCACTTATTTACAGCCTTTTCTTACAAATAATGTTGAAAAAAGGACAAAAACGTTTAAAAAACAAAAGAGAGTTTTAAAATGTAAAGCTTGAAAGATTTAATGTAAATCTTTTTTTCAGCTTTCTCAGAGTTTTCTGCTCACTTCCTTTCAGTTCTCTCAGTTATAGCCTTTAAAATTATGTACATTTTGACTAAAAAGTCATGGCTGAAAGTTAAAAAAAACAACAACAAAAAAAATTCACTTGTATTCCTAATTGTATGCCATCCACACTGATGCAGTTTTCCTGTAAATATACAACACAGGATCTTCAGTGCTGTGCTAAGATTTTTACATAAAGACGGCAGCTCATTGATGTCAATATTAAAAACAAAGGCACTAAAACTGAGCCTAGTGGCACTCCCTCTGTAAATCCTTTTAATGGAGAAACGTGTTGTTGACGTTCACACACTGCTGTTTCTTAGGTAACTGGGGCTGAACGTTGTCAGAAAAACATATAACATAAGTTATTCTTAGTGAATGAGGTGAAGACAGTTTGATTTGTGATAAATAAGCAAACATTTCACTCTGCAATGTGAATGTAAGTTTGAAAAACAACTTTGAAATCAAGCTGGGCAAATAACTGTTAAAATAAAACTAGAAATATAGTGTTGGATATGATCTCTACTGAGAACACATTGTCATCATTTTGCGTAATTTGTTGGAGTTGTGACAAGGCAGACCGTTCCAGAAAAGGGATGAAGGAAACTTAAAGCTTAAACAAACATTCATGAGATTTCAGGGTCATGTTTTGTCTGTGGCTGTTCTGATCGTCTCATAAACGTCCCTGAAGGTGCTGCTGGTTCCCGGAGGCGTGTTTATGATCAACAGCAGCGACCCCTGTTCCTACGTCAGAGCGGCCTTTTCCCTCTCCACACCAGAGCAGATTGATGAGGTACGCAGACGGAGAAAGAGAAAAAAAACAACACATATTTTGGTAAAATCCTGAATGTCATCTCTCACATTTCTGTCCACAGGCTTTCAGAAGACTCTCTTTTCTCATCAAAGAGGGTTTGTGACCAGAGCTTCCATCTTTCGGGGCAGATGTTGGATTTTTAATTTTTCTTGTTTGGTGCAATTGTGAAAGTAACAATTACCTCACATTGGATTTTAGCCAAAGACAAATTTAAAAATCCTCACTAGCACGAAAGGCAGGGAATCAGCTTTAAGCAGATTTTTTTTCTCTTCTTTGGTTCATTTGGGCTTTTTTAGTCAGAGACAAACAGACTTCAAAGTTTTTAGTGAGAAGTAGAACAATGTGTCCATCACATGTTCACATGAACTGAGCGTGGGATGTGTTGGGTCATCATGTGGAAGCAGGCGAATGTAACCGACATGCCCAGAGGAAACTCATTAAACCTACCACAACAAATCCTGTTGGACCAACATCTTAATAGAAAGCTGTTATATAAATCAGTCTCAGTGTATTTCTTAAATGTGTGTCTCAGTTTTGGATGATTTATGAGGGTTAATCTTTTTTTTACTATTATTTTTTAACAGGGTTTTTATGAAGAGATTGTAACTCAATGGTAGTCGATATCTCACCTTCACTTTGATTCTAACAGCTTCTTAGAACATGTTAGATTTCCTCTATGTTAAAAAAACTTCAATATGAAAAATGTCAGCCATCAGATTACATATTCAGTGTTTTTCTTAGCAGTTTTTGATTTTTTGCAGCAAAGATCATGGTCTGCCATGATACATAACAATGATCATTAAATAATTTCATAGTCATACCTCTACTGGGGAAACCAAAACAGAATTATTTCTTCTTAATGCCTCTGCCGCACCACTCTGTGTCTGACTTGACTTTCAATGGCTTGTGCAGATACACTGCAACGACAGAAAATATTGTTCACCGTAAGCCCAGAGGTTAAAAATATGATCACCAGATAAGCCACCATTTTTAGACATGTCAACAATGCCGTAGCATGAGCGCAGTGACTCTGACATGTCTTATAGTGCACATGTGACTCGGTAATAACATTTGTTAACCTCAAGTAACACTTTGCACACACTGTCTGCACTGGTGGAGTTTCACTTACCTTTCAAGCTGAAACTGACTGTAAGATCTACTTTTGTAGATTATGCCCAATCCCGATGCAGCACACCCCTGGCCCCAGTGCATGTGCTGTATTCTAAAACAGACGTGCATCCAACAGGGTATGCATAGCTACAACATGTGGCAAGTCGAATGTTTCGCGTTTAGAGTCACGTAACGTTCAGTTTTCAGAACACCAGCCTACATGTAAGATGGGAAACAGCGTGGCAGCACCTGTAGAAACACTAGTCAGTGGCTAATTAGGTTTCGTAGATGTAGTCTACGATTCTGGGGCAGACTTTTCTGAATGCAGGAGTGTCAGTGACACCACTTGAAGCAGAGTCTTAATGAATGAGTCACTTTTTGCATTCATCCATCTTTTACTGGCGATCACATAACGGCCCCTGCAGAGAACAACAGGGTCCATCTGTTGCCTGCTCTCCTTCCCTCTGTACAGACTTCCTCCCCGCTGTGCTCAGATGTAGCTCTTTGTGTTACAGTGTGACTGAGCTCTCTGAAGTGTTTGAGTACAGCAGGAGCTTTCATCTGTGAAGGATAATGGGGTCAGGGAGGTCGAGATGAAATACACTTGTTGCAACACCTGCAGGAGTGTGGACAAAATAAGCCTCCTTTGTCCTGAATCGAAAGGTTCTGCTTGATGTACGGTACAGTCGTACAAATTGATGGAAGTCTTCCGAAAAGATCATATGAAGCTTTAAGACAACATTAGTTTATGTTAAATTCAAAGGAAAGCTTTGATTCTTATGGGGTGGATGTTTGCTGACTGACAGAGTAATTGTACCTCCAGGTATCTTACAGCCAAGTAGAGACGACAAAAGGTCAGAGCAGAGGAGAAAGAACAAATTCAACCTTCAGTAACCCTAAACTCAATCCAAATTCATGAAAAGGCACAACTGTTTTTAACACTGGCTTCTATTCATAACCAGAGCATTTTTATCTTGGCTATTGACCGCTCTCTTATGACTTGATCCTTGGTATACTATTCTGGTTTTTCGACTCGTCACAGCTCCAAGGCTGTCTCTTTCCACATCTGGGCTACAAGGTAACTGCCTGGATTATATTGACTTAAATGTGCCTTATTTCCCTTCTGCCATTTCTGCTACCCAGACACAGCGATCCGCTTTCAGAGCCTTTTCATCATGCAACCTTTCAGCTTGAAGGGCTTTTAACCACAGTCCATTTGCCAGCTGCAGTTGCAATAAGTCATGTTCATGCAGACATAGGCAGAACAGGGTGAGTGCTCCACCACAGGATTAAATACCCTTGTGTCAATACTGCTTTCTGTCTTTGTACTCCATTTCCTTGGGTAATCCATACACATACCCCACTTAATTCATGCAGTGGCTATAATATGTATCCATCCAGTCTAAGATTGGGCCACAAGCCCTGGATGGAAACCCTGACATTATACTTAAAAACAAACGAGTTACAAAAAAGCTTGACATTTATTTCTCACTACAACCAATAAATATGCTGTTGGAAAATTTGCTCATTTACCCTTCAGTGGTGCTGCTTTATGGAAGTAGCAGGCTGCGCCCATAAAAACAATTCCTCATGTTATAACACGGAGAAAATTTGTTTATGTTAAACAAAACACATTGATAACCATCATGTTGTGAAACCAAAACCAAAACACTTTCCACTGACACGTTTGCTATTTGTACTGTTTTTAGAGGTAATATTGATTCCAAATGTATATATTACTTCAAACTAGACAATGTGGAGGTTACTGTGCCTTTAAAATCTGATACTGAAAGGTTATTTCTAGTGTTCACTATATGTTCAGTATCCAAGTATAGGTCTCTGTGGAACCCCACGCAGTATTTCCTCTATAAAATAGCCATGATCTCAATAAATAAACCAGTTAGTTAATAAATCAGCTGTATTTTCCAATCCATAAAATGATGAAAGTAATTCTAAGCTGCTGAAAAAATGGCATTTCTTTCTTTAAAATCTATATATGAGCTTTCATGTTTGACTAAGGGAATTTTAGGAGAGAAAAAAAACATTGCAGCATCTGCACTTTAAGTGCAGTTATTTAGTTACTAGAGAGAATGATGTCTGGTTAAAAACAGTCAGCCCTTTTTTGGCTCAAGAAGCCATCACCACAGCAGGTTATGTGTCTACCTATGATAGTGAAGCTATTTTATCATTGATTGTTATTGAGAGTTTTTTTTATTTGTGATAAGATGTGATTCATTGTATTGTAGATATAAACAGTGTTGCAAGGATTTTTTTTTTTAAGGTTTTTTCCATACTGCAGTGGTGGCTGAGAATTTGGGGCAATGGTATAAAATGGGATCCAGGTTGAATCCCAGAGGTAGTGGTAATCTGTATTTCGGTTTATTTTTCTTCTCCTTTCTGTTTTAATCCCGTTAAAGTGTGATTATAAATGTCAGTACCGGGTAGCAGCAGCAGTTCCCATCAGAGAAGCCAGACAGTGCAACCCGAGCATCCGGGGCTCTGCGCCCTCCCTCCCCCGCTCACCGCTCACCGTCGCTGGCTCCACAGCAGCAGGCATCGGCAGGAAGGAGGATGGAGATCCCGGAGCAGGAGTAACTCCTCTCAGACCATCTGCTGGGAGGCTCTCAACCAAACACCGGGGCACAAATGGCACTCAGACCATGATGTGAGTATAAAAACCGAGGCTGTGCGGAAATTGCGGCTGTTTTCGGGTGTTTTGTCGGCGACCGTCGACCGTTGGCCGTTTGCTGATGAGCGTTCGAGGTAACGTTACGACGCTATGCTGGTATTTAAATCCCCGTTTGATTAGGTAGCGACTACCATCTGCGACATTCTTCAATGTATGTATAAAAACACTGCAGCTCTTCGGTGAGGATAGGAGCTGCCGCTACCACCAGCTCGCGCTGACACATACGCTGCCATGATATATAACCGCTGCCCAGCACTTAGCCACATCCCACGCCCTGATGCTATTCTGTGTAGCAAAGCTGAAGTTGGATAATTAAAATAAAATAATGTTTTAGGCTATGTTATATCTACCAGATGTACACGTTTGCTTTCTGACCTGGTTGTTTCCTCACTCACACAAAGCTAGCAACGAACGTGTTTGAACATAGCGAGCCGGAAAATAGACGGCGCCCACACACTGCTCCGTTATGTGGCTTTGTTTTCATACGAAGCGAGCCAATTGCTAATGCTGGTACACAACAGGAAGACGCCGCATTTCTAGTGTTTATTAGGAACTATATTACAACTACACATGTATACTTCACCTATATTTTTAATATATTAGGTTAGTTGCGGGCTTATGGAAATGTGTTTTGCTATGCTTCTGATTTTATTCTTAATAATTCTGTAATTTGTTGGTAAAAATTGTGCAGAACAGGGGTTTATTAAAGTTTAATGCTTGAACACGGACAGCAAATAGAAAACCTCTGTCTGTTGTGTAATCTCAACAGCAAAAACAACATATATGTAAGTAAAAAGTGATTATTTGCCACTTCGTTTAATTAAAATAGCACCTTACTTTCACTTTCAACAAAACCTATTTATGCCTATTCTGGATTCCTACTTAGTCTAGAAAAGCATAGAATTTGATTTGATCATGTGTCCAAGTTTGAATAAGTCTGGGGAAGAAAAGTTGAATGTAACATTCAAAAATGTTAATTCCTGAAACATTAATGAGTTTTTATTTGGATTATGCATAGATGTTATTTGATGTGCCACATCACCAGTTTAGCTTTATACATACATTTGTTTTGTGCCAACTCAAGTTGCTCAAGAAGAATGGAGAACAATAGTGACGAGTATATGCTTGATTAAATTTGATTCTTATAAATTTTTTATTATTTTTTTGGCTTTTTGACTAACAGTTGAACAAACCAGAATAGTTTTACAAATGTGACTAGTGTTGCCTTTATGGTGACAATAATGGGGAGTTGCTTATTTTGAAGTGACTTAAGTAATTTCTTAAATTAAAGTGGAAACATGTTTGTTTGAAGATGTGCAAAAAGCATAATCAGTTTTACCGTATGTTATTTTATGCTCTCTGTTTAATATCTACCAATTACTTTTCCTTTTCAGTGAGATGTTTCACATCGCAGGGCTGAATACCAAACTGCCTTCCTCTATCAAGAGATAGCCAGTCGGCAGGATGGAGCCCCAGCAGGAATGACACGATATCTTCCCCCCTTGGGTGTCGCACAACAGTCGAAAAAAATGCACTGGACCGGCGGATCCATCTTCGTAGCCCTGGCGTGTCTTATCGCCTCCCGCTCTGCCGGGGCGTTATCGGTGGACATGGACGGGAACCATACAGAGAACAGCAACGTGACAGACGGCTTCGTTCCAGTTGTGTTCACTAAAGTGAGCCAGATAATTGCCAGGGAGGGGAGCTGTGCGCTGATTGATTGCAACGTCACCGGAGACCCGTTCCCCAGCGTCGAGTGGTTCAACTCCCACGGAGAGCGCCTGGACACGCAGGCTAGTGGTGAGGAAGACTTCTCTCTCAACAAAACTTGTTCTTTGGTCAGCTTTTTTTTTTTCTTTCTTTAAATCTACTGTATGGTCTGAGACATTCTGCAGTCAATATCATAATAAGGGGAAGAGTTCAGGAGTTACAATCAAACATAAGATTTCAACTCTGGAAATTATGCAGTGAAGTCAGAGCAGCATTTCAGATCCTTGATGTCAGTTTGAATAACATGGAAGCTGGTTTTTGTAGTTCTCTGGGATCATTACAAGTATAGAGAGGAAAAATAAATAGAATATTTACATTTCAAGACTTTATTGCTCATTACAGTTTATAAGAAGCTGGGTGATATGGCTTACAAATGTTGTCAGTTAAAACCGATTTTTGATTTTAATCACATTTTTCCCCTCTTAGGAAGAACTTACAAGTGAAAATATCTTAAAAACAGGCTTTTATTTCAGTCATTCCTTTTGTGAGTTGACCTAAAGTAAAAGTTTAGGTAAATACACTGAATTTGTAAAACACGCTTGTCAAACAAAATAGTAGTTCTTGGGTGGGCTAACATCACTGTGAACTATTTAAACCCGTTAGTTAAAAAAAAAATCCAGATTTCCCACCACAAACTAAATCTTCAAAAGTAGAAAATTAAATTAATGGCTAAAATCGACTTATGGCCAAAACCTAAATCTTACGTTTTTAATAGAAAGTTGCTATATTTAGAGCTGCACCAAAAGATTAGTTGATTTTTCAGCTTAATCAGCCCTTCAGTGGGTCGGAAATTCAAAAATCCAACCTTTTTCAGTCAAGAAACCTCGCTAAAACTCTTCCAGGCTGGGCGCTCATCACCACTCTTTGGTGTGGAAGCAGATACTGAAGGAAGAAAACTCAAACTTTTCTATTTTCAGCATCAGTGAGTTTCTTAACATGGAGTTAAAGGAAGCACAAACATATAAAAAGCTATTGAAAAGGAATTTACAGTATTTTCCTTGACATATAAATGAGATATTTTAAACACCGTTGCTATGTTACTGTTGGTAAATTTGGAGCAAACTTGTGTGTAGTTATTTTTTTAAATTTACAGCTTGAAGACGCAAACTTTCTTTAGAAGGTCTAGAGGTAAATAAATAAATAACCAGTTTCCTGTCAGGCAGCTTCGAGTGCATCAGGGTTATTTATTTATGCCCAAACACAACAACACACACTCAGAAGGTCAGAGGTCGTAGATGCTGTAGTTCGGCCACCTATGAGAAAATACGGCTGGATATGCTGACTGGGACAAAGTAATTCATGTAAAGTAGGGATTTTACTCTTACTTCCTGCATCATTTGGCACATTTCCATCTCTATTGGACAGAAACTGATGAAACTGTTCCTAATTCATTCATTAAAGATTTTCTTTTATTTGAGAGAGATTATTTTTTCGGCATGAGAGGAAGAGTGTTTTTATGTCGGTGCCTTTCCTGCGCCAACCTGTTGTAACCTGCCATCAGAGGCATAAAGTAGGAGGCTGAGTCATTGTTATTATTAATATTTTGACCCAAAACCCCCGCAGCTGTACTCTCAGAACTTCCTCCAAATAAAAAAAGGAAAAAGAAAAAGGCTTCTCTTCTCCTGCTCTTATCCCAGATTGTTTCTGGATTAGATTCTCTTGATTAGTGCTGCTTGGGTCATTCCTTCAATCGTGCGTTATTTCCCTTACAATCATTCTAGAAGCAGTTGGCAAAACATCAGTGGTTTTATGTGAGTCGACTGCTGGGATAAAATTAGAAATCTGCTTTTTTTTGTCTGAAAAAGCGGATGGGTGGGAAAGCAGAGTTATCCAGCTGCTTTTCCTGAAAACTCATTCATCTCTTCCTGAGGACAGACGTCTGCTCAGGATATTTGTGGATGGGTCTTAAAGAAGTCCTCTGTGATATTTCTCCAACTCTGTTCCCACGCCGCTGGCTGCGAGAGAACGAGGAGTTGTTGATGCAGAATCTTCAAAATGTATCGTGTGGGATGAAATCTGTCCACAAAGTCGACTTTCATTCAAAGCCAGAGTAGAATTAAGATGGCGGACATGAAATGCCCCCGACAGAGACGGAATATATTGAAGGAGTGGAAGTTGGAAGGAAACTGGGTTGTGCTGAGCAGTAGATGATTTGCTTTGCACAGTTATTGGATTAAACTAAAATCTCCTTCAATAAACAGCTTAAGCAATGAACAGTGGGTCCGGATGGTTAAGGGAGCTTCTTTCTACATTACTGTTTGGTTGTAGCTTTAACGTCTAAGACAGCGGTATTGATCAACTCTGCAGTAGAAAACACCTATCTGGAACTGTTCCTTTGAACTGCTCAGTGGCTCAACAGTTCACATTCTGGTTATCAGTGAAAACGAGCAGCTCATTGATTTGTCGCGCTGCAATCCAGAACTAAAGCAAACAGGCAGCGCTCTGCAGGTCCAATATGGTTCAGTCTTTTCAAATACTCGTTTGAGCAACTGGTCTGGTGGAGTGACTGCAGCTGGCTGCCTGTTGCTGCATGTACCTTCACAAAACCACGTGTAATTAAACCCAGGCCTTCTCTCCAAATGAGAGAAAGAAAGATCACATGTATAAATACGAACTTCAACATATTGTATTTGAATTTTATGTAATTAAATATGTAGCTTCAGTTTTTTTCCTTTGACAAAAATAGGAAGGGTACAGTGAGCAAGTTTGCATTTTATTGTAAAACTGTTTTGACCACCACGAATCATGTAAAAATATGCTTTTCTTTGTGTGAGGTTTGCAATTGTAATTTTCAACAAAGGTATAAAAAGTATAATGGGTGTGAATACTTTTGCGAAGTGCTGTTTCCCCTCAATAGTCTGATGCAGATTGCATACTGCCCAGTGTTACCGGATGAAACGTATTGCTGTGTTTAAATATTGTAAACATGGCGGGCCTCTCCTCATCTCTGCTGGTCTCAGACCTTAAATGTACCTAGTGAGGATCCAAACAATTAATTAACTTTCGATCAATTGTCAATTAATTGTTTATTAGATTAAAATTAGTTCCAATAATGAATAATGTCCGCTGTTAGTGTTGTAGTTCATCTGCCATCCAGCAGAGGGCACCGTTGGTCATCCTTAGGCTTAGCCAGTTGATACAAAAATAAAGATGGCGAGGCCATACCAGAATTGGAAAATGAAATGGTCCAAACAGAGTCCTGTTTGGGATGTAAAATGGACTTTAAGCGGTTCTGTTTTGAAATATAAACACTCGATAAGTTTCATCTTGACAGCTCTCATTTAGCTTAGCTGCAAGGCGAAGCAGCGTCAGCCTATCATTCAGAAATTACTGAATGAGAAATTCAGTAATTAAGGTGAGGATGTGTTAGAAAAACAGAGAACAATTGTAACATGACCGGAAAAGAAAAAAAACCATGATGCCAATAAGCAAGGATGATTTTGAGGGCAGTTGTGAGTCAATACAGTATATGGAGTCAAGTTTGAACTTTTCTTCTAGTGGAAATACAGACAGTACTTCTGTATGAACATCTCTCTGTTAATGGAGGATTGAGTGTTTCATTAATATTTTATTGTTTTCATCTTTTACTTTTCTATTCAGCATCATATGAGGAACCTTTTCTGTTATATTTTAAATTTGCTGCAATTTTCAATTTATTCAGTCAGTACGTATTTAATACAGCTCACGCTTAATAAGATTAAAATTTAATTATCTTTTTTCTTTTTAATTTAGCATAATATGAAAAAGTTAGCCTTTTCTTGTTATGGAAGGACCATCGACTGTCTTGATACAAAAGAAAATGGCCCCTTATCAATTCATTGTTAGTCTATCAATAATATCCGTCGACTTTAGATTAACTCATTAATTGATACGTTGCATCCCAAATATCAAGGCTTTTATCAGATAACAAATTAATGCATCCCAGTTATTGTTTTCAATAAACACAAAGAGGTTAAATAAGTTTTTCTTTGAACTTTTGCAAACTGTTATGTGAGCAGAAGCTGTAAGTTCCTAATGATAACAGGTCAACAGCAGAACAGAGTGAAGGATTGAGAGGATTTAACTTTGACCACAGTTAGTCACTTTATCAGAATTCTGCCTCAGACACATGAAACATGAAGTGAAACCCAGAGAAACGCCATCATGGCCCTGTGTGTGTGTGTGTGTGTGTGTGTGTCTGCAGGAGGGAAGTGGTGGCTGCTGGAGAACGGAGTCCTCAACATCACCAGCATTGAGTTCTCAGACCGAGGCAAGTACACGTGCATGGCCACCAACGTCCTTGGCACCTCCAATGGCACGGTGACTCTGCGCGTGGTCTTCACCAACGGCGACATGGGCGTGTACTACATGGTGGTGTGTCTGGTCACCTTCACCATCATCATGATCCTGAACGTCACACGCCTCTGTATGATGAGCAGCCACCTGAAGAAGACGGAGAAGGCCATCAACGAGTTCTTCCGCACCGAGGGCGCCGAGAAACTGCAGAAGGCCTTCGAGATCGCCAAGCGGATCCCCATCATCACCTCGGCCAAGACGCTGGAGCTGGCCAAGGTTACCCAGTTCAAGACCATGGAGTTCGCCCGCTACATCGAGGAGCTGGCCCGCAGCATCCCGCTGCCGCCGCTCATCATGAATTGCCGCACCTTCATGGAGGAGATCCTGGAAGTGGTGGGGGTGGAGGAGATGAGACACACCTTCATCCGGCACGCCCCCGAGTGGCGGCGCGACGCGCAGGGCTGGATCCCCTCCATCGGTGTGCGTGACGTCTTCACCATCCTGCAGGTGAGGGAGCGAGAGCGCAGCGAGTCGCCGGCCGCCGACTCGGACAACTCGTCCGTTCACGAGCAGCCGCAGCAGATCGCCATCCAGGCATCCGTTCACCCTCCGCTTGACAACGGTGACTGCTGCGGCGTGTACGAGGCGCCGTCGCCGTCTCCTTCCCCCTCCCCCTGTCCCTCGCCGTCCCCGCCGTCCTCCCCTCTGCCTCTGCCTCTGGAGGAGCAACAGGTGGCGCAAGAAGAGGAGATCGGCAGCCAGGCAGCGGCTGAACAGATAATCAGCAAGACGCCCCCCTGCCAGGTGTTTTACGAAAGCCATGTTTGATTGGACTACGAGGGGCGCGCTGACATCCTGCTATGCATCTCACACTGTATGAAACAATCACCTGTTTATTCATCTCTGTCTCTGAAGTTCTTGAGATGAACTTCAGAGATACATTTCTGATTGGATGATACATTTCATCCAATCAGAGGCTTTTTAAACTCTCTTCACTCTGGATTTTCATGCTTGAATGTACGTGAGAGGAGGTAGTAATATTAATAATGTAATAAGCAGAGCATTGTATGAGGAGCTGTCTTGTTATTTAAAGAGGAGACGGGGGGGGGATTTGCTTCAGTTTGTAGTTTGGATTTTAAATTTTCCTCACCCACCTCCAGGCGTTACCACGGCGCCCTGCTTAACTATGGCTGCATGCTGGACTGATGAAGCTTAAAGGGCAGTTTGACTGGAACACGCTTTAAGGCCAGGTGGACCTGTGAATATACAGAGTCCTGATTAGAGACACACCTCTGGGTAGAGCTTGTTTTCTTTAAGATAATTTTAATTATAGAGTATTATATTATTCCTGACTGTGCTGTGGTTTGATTCCTCCAGTCTGTCTAGTTTAGGCAGGTTGGACTTTAAACTCTCCTCTCATTCAGTGTTTTTGGTTTATAATCCACCTCCCTGTCTAATCTTAGCATTGTCTTTTGTCTGCAGAGGCTTTGCTGTAAACTTGCATGTTAAAGTGGACATTTGAGATGTCCGACATCTTGTTCTGGGACTCCTTGTGTTTTCTTCCGTCGCTTGGCTGAAGCTCCAGTCTGTGGCCGAGACGAGCTGCACGCTGTTGTGCTTTTGCCGGTGCTCTACAGATGCCTCTTTTTTTCTTCTTCTTCTTTTGTAGTGGAATAAAATAAGAGTGCTGTGCTTTAAGATAAAATAAAAAGCAAGGCTGTGTGAGTGGTTACCTTTCTTATTACTGATGCTTGTGCTACATAAAAAATTTTATGTTTTTAAGAAAAGTTTATTCTACAGCCTGTTATTCTAGAGCCGTGCTGTAGAATAACTCCATTAACTCAATGAAACTTGGAAATTTAGGTATTAATTTTGCGCTGCGCTCCACAGCAAAGGGGAAAACTGTTGAAGTACAACTCAAACCAGACTCGTTGCTATAGCAACTGACAACGTCCCTAAAAAAACACTGAAATATTTCCCACACGAAGAGCAGAACATTCAGTCAGTTGCAGTAGTATGGTTTTAGACTTAATGTTTATTTTGCGATTATTAATACATGATTTCTGTAGTAAGAGGAGAAAACTACAAAGTTCCAGCAGAGCTTAGAAGTTTATGTTTGTGATGGTACGCAGGTGAGGCATGATGATTATGGTTACTATGGAGATGCCTCTCTTTGAGATTATTATTTTAATCCATCTTCCTTTTTCATCCTGAAGTGAAACTCGGGTCTTTATCCAGAAGCGTCACATCGTCTGATGGGGATGGGCCTCAGAAGCTGTGTTTCCGTTGACACATAGAATTTGACATTTAGAAAATAAATTCACTTAATTTCAATTTCTTAAAAAAAATAAAAATAATTGCGGTAAGTTTTGAGGTGGGTTTGTGGGCAATAATTCTACATTCATTCTGTGCAAAAATGTTTCTGTCATGATGCAGGTCTTCAATTTAATTTATAGTGGTACTAAGTTTAAATTTGAGTTAATGAAACCTACAGAAACGCTGATAAGAGATACAAAGAAAAAGATGGACAATTTGACAAACTATGGAAACTGACATTTTTTTGGTTTCATTATTTGAGAATTTTAGGTTTTCCGACGCTAAAATATTGCCGTTTACACTGTTGGACCAGGAATATTTGTCTTTATGCTTTTTTTAAAAAAAAAGGAAAGAGGAAATGGGGGCGTCGTGTGGCAGTGGGCGCCCACAGACGCCATGCGGCTTTCCTGACATCAACTCCTGTTCTCGGTTTCCTTGCTGCGTGTTTCTGCTCCCTTCCTGTCAGATTACTGTCAAATAAAAAGTAGTAGTTCTGAGAAAAAAAATATTTAAAAGGCATCAGTTGACCCAAAGAGAAAATGTAGATTAGTTTTAAATACCAACATTATTAGTGAAGAAATGCATCCAAAAACATTTACAATTATTTTTCTAAAAAACAATCCTGCATCTGAGTTACAACACAATAATTGAGATGCATTTGTCCTTTCATACTGACTGTCTTTAAACACATTCAGTGAATAATCGCTTTGGATGAGAAGTATTAATGTTCGTTGAGCAGCAACTAAGTTGAAATTAACATTGTGCCTCTGTAAAAGCACCGCAGGTCAAAATCTGTTCTTGAAAGAATCACTGTTCAGTCATAAATTCAGTGGCGTTTATAGATTTTAAAACAAAGCTGATTAAACGCAGTCAAAATGGCAACAGAAATTGTGAATTAAGGAATATTTAGAGAATGGAACTAAACCAAGTAAAGGTTCTGTACTTAGATGACAAAATATTAGAAAATTGAGATCTTTATTGGAAATAAATCCAATCTTTTCACAGCTGAACGTTTTCACCTTAAAACTGATTTTATGCAGCAGACCAACAAAAAGCAAAAATATTGAATGTATCATTTTCATTACACTTCATAATGTGTTGCTCTGTCATAAGATCCCAACAAAATTTATTATTTAATGATTTGTTTTTAAGGGCTAGGAATACTACAAGGCACTGTATTAAGCTCTGAAATCTTAAATCATTTCAGACTTCTATATTTACTGTGAAAGATGTAAATATATTTATCTTCAGTTGTTGCAGAAATCTTCACTGAAGCTGCAGCTAAACTTCAGCGCGAATGACAGGATGTGAAGTTTGTTAAAGTTCAGCCGACAGCATCACACAGAGACTCATCCGGGCAACTTCAATATTTTCTCCTTTTAATTTAAAACGGGGTTTTTTCTTTACATATTCTCTGTTCTTAATGTACAATCAAACAATGTAATCATACATAAAATTCTTCAGAATAATAATAATTCACAACTGTATCGACACTACCCATAAATTACAAAATAAAGGAGAAGAACATCAGGTTCAGTATGAAATACAATGTTAGGCAACACCACTGGTTGACAAAGATGATGCTCTGCTCCCCGCTGAACCACAGGAGGACAGTCACCGCAACGCAAAGACGCACACAGGTCCGCAATCACACCCCTCACACACACACACACACACACACTCCACTCACTCTACAGGTAGTGTGCTACTGCTTGTCCGCCTCCTCGTCAGAGTCTCCTCCCTTCATAATTTCCAATTGAAATGTCAGGTGTGCAAGGACAAAGAACGAAAGCAAGCGAAGCCCGACAGTCTTCCATCAGGCACTTCAGAGGCGCGGCGAGACCAGAGGAGCACGAAGAACGTCAGCAGGGGGGCGACGGCAGAGACCCGTTCAGATTCAGAGGAGCTAAAAGCAAAGGCAGCGAATCCGGCTGCAGTTTAGACAGTTTTAAGACAGCCGGCTTCTCCACTTTCAGCTGTAAGGTCACACTTTAGGGAACTGTTCCTCTTTAAATCAGTTATTGTTTGCTTCTTAACAGAAAAGGTATATTTGGTAGTTTTTACACAATTTAGATCTCCTAGTTTCGAAGAACGACACAATTGTTAATTATTCTTCATATTATATTTCCAAAATTAAACAAAGCAAAAGCAAACTAGTGATTGAGTTGAAAGCTAAAGCAGCTCAGATGTGCCTGGTCGCAAGGTGGAAAACATTTCAGCAATGCAAGAACTCGCTCTCATACAAATTTATCACATACACAGTAGTAGAGTTCAAGCATTTTTCTTCTATTAACTGTTTCCTTTTGGCTTCCTCTGTGTCCTGCAGTCACTGAGGGTAAGCCTCAAAATGTTTTCGCTGAAGAAGCTGGATGTTTACAGAGGGCGTATCCAAGACAACTGTTGGAAAGTTGAGCGGAAGGAAAAAGTCTTGGCCATTTCAGATAAGAAAATATTTCAATTATTGAGCAAGTCTCTTGAAACAAGTTTTGAGTGCACAAAAGTTGACATACTTTTGTGTATGATTGCAACTCTATAATAAATGTTTTGAGACAATTTAATGTTGCAATTATTTGCAAATCAGATTTTTTTTAAAGTTTTTTTTTAGGTGTGTGCTATCAATTATCAAAATTAACTCCAGTAAATGCCTGAAATCACACCGTGTGTAAAGACTCCGTCACATACATGTTTACATTTTTTGGAATTACTGAAATAAATTAATTTTTTCGAGGATTTTGTAATCTATTGAGACCCGTCTGCATTTGAAGTTTGTGGCCCGTTTTAAAGAGAGAAGTTAAAAAAAGAGTCACTCTTACTGTAACAAATTCAACCAATCAAAACAGACCAATTCTGATGCTTCGAGCTGATTGGCTGCAATGAGATCAGGTGTTTTTAAATGTTGTTTGAGAGCGAAACAAAAAAAACCCTCATATTGACGTAGCATGGTTTTCATCTGACAGTTTTCATTTTGTACTTCAACTACACACACACACACACACAACCTGCCTTCATAATTAATGGACACACACACAGACTCTCACACTAGTGGCTCAAAAATGAAAACATCCAAACTTTTCACTTTCTTCTCTTCATTCCTTCTGGACGGGAACATTTTTGTTGTTGAAATAAAGTACCGACTCCATCTCAGTGCATCCCTTCCTGGGTTTGCTCTCTCACACACACACACACACACACACACACACACACACACACACACACACACACACACACACACACACACACACACACCGGGAGATGGCTATTAAAGCCAACTCGTGTAGATGAGGTGCAGTTCCCATAGTGGCCTGGCTGGAATGTGGAGGCGCTGCAGACACACTCACGCATACTTCACAGGTAAACAACGTGTTTTGTTTTTTTTTGTTTCTGGAGGACGGACAGGTCAGAGGTGTGTGTATGTGTGTGTTTTTATGGAGGGGAGGTGAGTGCGCAGGAAGTATCGAGGTCCCATCATCGGATCCCTCCTCTGCGGTTCATTCTGACCTTTTGACCCCCACGGGACAGGAGGGCAGGCGCAGCAAGAGTGCAAACAGGTGGAACATTTCAGGTCAGCGCACGCACACGTGTGTGTGTATTAGGAGACAGCATGCATGTTTCGAATGTCTGAGTGCAAAAAAAAGTGTGTGTGTGTAAAAAGTGCCTTCAACACGTGACCGTTTTCTGTCCTCAGCAGCCAGACGACAATATCAATGTTTTATTGTCGCTTTTCTCCTCCTGGTGGCCCGAAAGTCCCTGGGGGGCCACAGCGAGTCATTCAGTGAGGCTCGGGGGCCTGCAAAGCTGAACGTTAAAGGAAATAAAACAAACCAAAAAAAAAAAAAAAAAGAAAGTGTCCGGATGTCAGAGACTGGAGCCGTTCAGGAGGCACACCTCTTCTTCCTCCTCTTCCTCCTCGCTACATCCTCCTCCCCCCCAGCCGTCCTGGAAGGAACGGATCAGTTGAACATGATGGACTCTGGATCTTGGTTTGCCATTTGAGCCATGTGACGAAGGATATCTTTTTTTGTGATAATACCAAGAAGCCGCCTGCAGGGAGAGACAGAGGGAGGGAACGGAAACAGATTAACAGAGACGCGAGGAAGTGCTTCACATCTGCATCTACGACGAAAACATCGAGTTTTTGTTGGCCTTTACAAGAGCGGGAGTTTAACCTTTTGTTTAGCCGAGTCGCTGTTAGTTTGTTTGGATATGAAATTAGATTCGGTGCCAACAAAAAAACGAGTCCCAGAGGAGACAAGGGCCAGCAGGGGGGTGAGTAACTGCAGGAAAAGAGCGGGTAAGAAGATCTGGAACCTATGGAGAGGAGGCCAGAAGTACTGGACGGCAGTTAGAGCTCAGACAAGCAGGAAGCCAGGAGAAGCCGCCATCTTAGGAGGCAAGACGGCAAGTTGGGAGGTTTATTAAAATTTGTCAGCTTTCCAAGCTCAGCTGCTTCAGACATCAAGATGATCTTTATCCCAAACGTGTTTTTGATTTAACGTAAACTACTTAACGGAGTAAAGAAATGTTCCAGTTTAAGACAACTTTAAACTTACATTGACAGCGTTTCTAAAATGGAAACAATCCCAGCACAGCAACACGGATTTCTCCTTTAAGTGGGAAAAATTCTTCACCAAGAGGCGACACAATTATTGCCATAATATATATTTTAGTCCAGCAGCAAAAGATTAAGAAACTGACAACATACAGAACATCGCTAAATTATTTACACCCCTTGAATATTTCCAAAATTCTTTATGTTATAATAAATGTATTTGCTTTATACTGATAAAGCAAATACACGCCCAAAGTGAAACATGGTGGTGGCAGCATCATACTCGGGGGGGAAACTGGTCATTTCTGATGCTAACAAACAGAAAAAATAGTGGTTTGATTCTGGCTGTAATCAAGGAAAAATGTAATCTATTTTGGGGGTATTTTGCAGCATTAGTGGATATTCACTTTCTTTCCAAAAATATTATATAAACATCTATGAGATTTCTTTTCTTGAATTTTACCCATCTCTTAATTGTGTTTTAATTTACGAGTTTTATTTGCACCAGCCTGAGCCTGGACAGCAGGTGGCAATAATAAAGGAGTAAAACGATTCAGAGAATATTTAATCATTTTTCAAAAAATGCTTTTTAACCATCTTAACATTTCTGTTTTTATTATTTCCAGCATGACTGAAGTGTAAAGGTGCCAGAAACATTCCAAGTCGATGTAGAAAACGCTACATTATTTCAGTCTTTTCTTTTATAGTTCAAATTCAAAACAAAACAGACTATGACGTCGTATATTTCCCCCAAGTTTCTGTTCTCCGAAATATCCATTAGTGATATTTTCAACAGGACCGTTAAGGAGTGAAAATAAAAGTTATGATAAACTGGAACAATCACTTCTGTGTGACTCATTAATGTTTTTAGCAGATCTGCAACCAATTCAGACTCCTGCAACACGACTGCCCCCCTCCTCCTCCTCTTATCTGTACTGCTGAGACGTTTACTACGCAACGCTTCGCTACATTAGCAGTGAAGAGATTTCCTGCTGACTGGAGCTGAGCTGATTAAAAACCGTCGTGAGCTTGAACATCAGAACTGATCATGGAGTGCGCTCTGATTTGAGGTCAGGTGAAGAGGAAGCCAGCTGCCTGCTGCAGAGCAGACGCTACTGAGAACAGTTTGTCTGAAACCCTAGAAGGGAAGTAGAGCTTATTGGTGGTGAGGAGAAGTGAAAATGTGACCCCAGGTCTGAGTGAGAGGAGCAAGGATGACCTGTGGTTGGTTGGGTGCTACGGACAGAGAGAGAGAGAGAGAGAGAGAGAGAGACACTGGCTGAACACCTGACACGGATCAGGCCGAGTGCTGCTGTCATGATCAGAGAGCACCAGGTGAGGTGAAGGGAGGTGAACACAGTGTTCCCACTAACACCAGCAGCGTCCAGCCATGGTTGAGATAACCTGATGTTCTGTTATCATGTTGAAATGTTCTGGATTTAACGCGAGGAAGACACAGAGCCATGTCCACAGCAAGAGCTGCTAATAAACCCAACAGTCAGGCATGTTGTAGTATTTAAATCCAATGATGAAAAGTAAACAAAACGAGGCTAAGTTGTTTGTTATTCATGTGAATCCAGTGTGCCACGACTTCAACCAGAGATGCACCAAGAACTCAGCTGGCGACCGGACACCTTTCAGCTTGATCGGCCCTGATTGGTTAAACTCAAAGATCTGTTCTTTTAGTTAACACACCGTCCCACACTCTTCAGTGTGGAAGCTGTTACTAAAGACTCAGAGGTAGCTATTTTTAGGATCAGCTAGGGCTGGACGATATGGCTAAAAATTATCATCAATTATCAGTTGATAATTATTGATCAAGGTTTTTTTTTGTCTAAAATATCTGAAATGATGCCAAACTGGTGATACGACCTTTTCTGCTCCATCCACAGCTTTCCCTCCACTATGAGGCATCAGGGCAAAAACTGCTGCTGCGCAGGTTACTCAGCAGGTTGTTGCTAGGTAACCAACCTTGCTTAGCTGGCTGTGAAAAGTTGAGCAGCGAACGCCTTTCATCTTCCTACATCCCCCAGAATGCTGTGCGGTTCTGGATCAGCGTTCAGTGAAATGATTGAATATTCTATCAGACATGATATATATTGATTTGTTGTCCAGTCATAGGATCAGTGATATTAAGCCATTTAAAATTATTAAAACTATTTTATGACAAGTCTGAGAAAAGGGAGCAAGTATTTAAGCAGATAATGGGAAGACTGGAAACAGTACAGCAAAGTTGAATGCTTTTGAGTCTTGAAACTCCAACCGCATTTGGAAATGTTTTCCTTTTTTCCTTAATCTTGGGATTAAGGAAAAAAGTCTATTCTCTAAGGAATTTCTTTTCAACAGTGTGTCCGAATGTATATAATGAACAGCCACTTATTGGAGGGAAGCTGGGGAAACGATCTGAATGCAGTTTTTAAATCTTCCTGTATTATCTTTTCCTAAAAGTTTTCTTGACATCACTTGTTAAAATGTAATTCTGTATACCCTGCGACATCTCCAGGTGCGGCAACCATCTTCTGATGTTATCTATTTCTCTCCTTTTGCACTATTTATTTCTTTATCNGTATATTTTGCACCTCAACTCGAATTAAGCACGATCTCAATCTCGTTGTAATCTGTGGATGACAATGACAAATAAATCGTATCTCTTGTATATCAGCAAGCTTGCACTGCATAAAAATTGGACATTAGCCAAAGTGCATCTCTAGTTTTAAGTGCACAGACTGGACACCTTGTGCTTTATTTTTGGTCTCTGACTTTATAAATCTGTTGAAAAAAGGCAGGACTCTGCTGGCTAATGGAAACACTGGTAGGCTAAAGCATGGGAGCGGTTTTTATCCCATGTTGTCACCACACACTGACTAGCTAAGCTACAGCTACTGGCACCACTCCACCACACGCACTACGAGCTGAGGGGAATGTGGGTGTGAATCACATCTCTACAGGTTGATTTCCTCCTGGAATTATAAAGCCACCCTCTAACTTAAAGTGATGAGTAAAATAACGGTGGTCCGCTTTCCCAGGGCGGCTAACTACTCGCCAAGTCGTCGTTTGGGCCGCGCGTCAGATGCCGTCACTCTGGGGGAGCCGGGGGTAAAACGGAGGAGTCAACACCATAAATAACAACAGAAACAAACAAAAAAAAGAGGAAAAAAAAAGCAGCCGTTAATGGAGAGAGAAATCTTTTGGTGAGAATGAAATGAGTGACTACTTCTGTGATGAGAAGATGTGACACACACAACAGGCATCATGACTGCAAACATACAGAGGAGGGTCATCTCTGATTGGTCAGAATCCTAAAGGCAATAAATGGTTTTGGCAATTTAGCCCAAAAATATCCACACCCACAGACAGTTTATTACTTTTAAATCTAAGGTGAATGTTTAGTTTGCTGATGGTTTTGTTTTGGCTTCCAGAGGCAAGTGACAACAGTTGTGTACAATTACCAGCAAAGCAGAATTAAATCAAAAATCTGTCATTGATTGCAAAAGATGTGTTATTTTGAACATACGTATTCTTCATTAACATGTTCTTTTTCCATAACACCCCCGTTTTACTGGTTTTTGTCACTTGTTTGGAACCAGCCAGATAAAACCAGTTTGCCAAACAAAAATCCACTTCAGTTTAAGTGTGAATAAATTTGGACAAAATGACTGAATATCTGTGAAAATGCAGAATGATGAACGATTTGTTGAGGTGCTAGCATGAAGCGGTTGAGAGAGCACTAAGCAGAACTACAGCTGGTCCAAATGCAGTTTAATGGGATGAGCAGCACTATGGGACTTTACAGAACCCCTTTCAGACATGCAAACCTCTGTGGTAGTGCCTTCATTTAAGAGCTTAAATACCTTTAAAAAAAGTTCAGTGTTAAGGTTCTAGATCTCTGATTTCAGCAGAGCAATGTATTCAAGACCTACATTTGCTGTCTCTTCATCAAAACTAAGCTCATGATTGCATATTAAGTATGATTAAAATATTGTAAAATCAAGGTATAATTAGTTGCACACAGCTCACAAAACTATGTTATGTGCTGAACACGTAAAAAGTCTGGATTTTTCCACAACACTTTTCATCTTTTACACTGGTGTCCCTAGTGAAAGAGAGAGGCTGATTGGCTACAACAAGATGCTGAGAGCAGCTGAAACAGCAGTCGTTAAGTTTTAAAACGATCAAAGCCCTGATAAGCTTATGAGGCAGACCAAAAGAGTTTTCTCCTCATACAACCGACTGAAACGGCACAGAAATATGATGCGAGATAAATGATCAACAAGTCATATGAACACAGAGAGAAAACATGCTAACATTAGGCTAGCACTGTCAAGAAAACATTGTAAAAAAATGTTGTGCTTTCGTTACAAATGTGCGCAAATCTTTATCTGGTAACACAATTTTGCCATTGCAGTTTTTCCATTTAATAAGAAATTAAGTTAAAATGTATTTTTTTGCTGGAGATGCTTTTTTTCTACAAATTATTAAGCATTCACAAAAGGAATGCCATGCTATTTAAGGCAATAAAATGCTTTTTTTTTTTTACTTAAAACATAACATTCTTATTATTTCAATCATTTCTAATATTGTATAAAACAAGCTGAAGTAGTTAAAAGAAAAATCTGCCGAATGCGCAAAGTTTTCTTGTACGATTAATCGATAAATCACAAAAATGATGGACAGAATAATCAATTACTAAAATAATCAGTTGCAGCCATAAAAGTTTGTTCTATTTCTGACAAGCTAAGCAGCGTGGTTCGAACAAACACGAGAAGAGGCTGAACAAGTGGCGGCACACCTACAGGAAACTACAAAGATCACGTCTGAAAGGGGCTCCTGTGTGATGAAGGTGACAGTTCCCACTCAGGTCCACCATTACAGGACCAACAAAACTCCACAGAGGCTTTAAAGTGTGATGGGCTCCAAAACTGCAACAGCTACAAGCAATGAAGATGGAAGCCAGAGGCCCGCTACTGGGAGGTGTTTCATCATGAGTTTGAAATCCACAACAAACCAACCCACCAACAACAGAGTGAGTGAAATCAAGAGGAAAGAGAGAGGAGTCTTAATGTTAATTGGGGAACTGTCAACAGTTTTCCACAGCACTTTCCATGCATCCCCTTCTAACAGTCGTGGCCCAAGAGACAGGTGTGACAGTGTGGGGGGGGGGAGTAAAGGGGCGGGACTAGTCACCAGGGGCTGCGTCTGCTGCTTGAGCTCCTCCAGATGCTCTAATATATTCTTCTTTGTGATGATGCCCAACACATTCCTGAAACACACACCCGTTACTCGGTACACTGCCCACAACAACAACAACAAACAAACAAACAAAAAGAAAACAGCAGAGACACAAAGAGAACAAACAGCAGCAGCACAAATCATACACAATAAATAAACAGCAGAAACAAAATGAACAAACTGAGGTTAAAGTAAAATGCAAGCTGAAAATTACACAACTGAATTTAAACAACGAACCACAAAAAAGTGACTTTTCATTTGTGATAATGAAGTATTAATAAATCATGATGAATAACTGTGATATTTTAGACTTTTCTGTCAATAAAACCAAGACGACCAAAATCAGCAGACTGATGTAAACCAATGAATGGAAAATAAGGGTTATTTCTACTATTTATTGTACTAGTTCACAACACAAGCCTGCTGTAAAACAGTATGTTTTCTTTTGAACTATCTTGATTTATTGTAATCTTTTCCTCTTTGAAAAAATTACATAAACAAACCAAAGGCCTCCTTGTAATTTGAGAAACTGGTAAATGGAGCCAATTCATTTCCATTTACATGCAATTAACTTTTGCTTCTTTTATCTACCTAAAATTAATAGCATAAAAAGGCTCAGCAAAGATGCATTTCATAAATTTTTGACATTTTTATTCATAAAACAGAAAATCCACATATTAACTCCCACATAACTATGCACTACTTTGTTTTGATTTGTCACATTAAAACCCTTTGAACTTTGATATTACAATTTCACAAAGGGGCGTGAATATTGTAAGAAATGTTTTGGTCTTTTCCTAAAGATTTATTGACAATAAAAGTACAAAATATCACTGACTTATGAATGAAAACTGAAATAAAATGATAAAAATATGAACAGAAAAAAAACACTGCTGCTCTGTTCCTGAGAGCTCACCAGATAAAGTGACTATAATCAAGCACAACTTCTCCTTCCCACCAGCAGAGAGCGCTCTGCTAAACCAACTCCTTAACAGCGTGGAAGATAATAAATAAAACGCTGGTGGTTCCAGTTGTTGAAAGAACAGCCAGAACATTCTTACATCTCGACCACGTTGTTTTCTTTTTTTCAATTCATGTCGCACAGCAACAAGTTTCACTAACTCTTTTGTCCCAAAACGTCACCTGTTGTGTTTGTGTAGTTAGTTTTTAGTCAGCAGCTCGAGGATTCTGCCTGTTACTGCTCAGTGAGGGGATTAAGGGAGTACAGCACAGCAGTTAGGCCGAGCCATGCAGAACCTGATAGGCCATGCAGCACCAGGCAGTGTGTACGTGTGCTTCATGGTACAAAGCACCAAACCCTGACTGGTTAAGCAATCCTCCAGGAAGTGGGAGGGAGCGTGGGGTAGGGAGACACCACCCTGCTCTTCGCCAGCTGTGTCCTACTTACCCGTTGTGAGTGACCAGACACTGCCTGAGCCCCAGCTTTCTGAAAATGTCCACCACGATCTCCATCGGGGTGTGGTCGGTGACGGTGAAGGGGCTCATGTCCAGGATGGAGCGCAGCTTGAGGGGCCGGGGGCTGTCGGCTGGCAGGGTGGGTGCGTGCTGGGTGAAGTACACCCTCGAGTTCAACATGATGCCCTCCTGCTTGCGGCGAGCGTTTTCTGTTGGGATGGAAAGTAAAAAATACATTTAGAGCTTCATGTTTTGTCCCAATTTGGTTATTTAGGGTTTCTGCTGGTTTTCATCTAGTCAAACTTAAGACTTTTAAAGACCATTTTGAATTAAATGTAAAGACCTGGACCACGACAGAAAAGTATAAAAGAAAATCTCATATTTCAGTACATATATATATTCTCAGCTGTATTTCCCTCAAAGCTAACAACAAATTGTATTTCAACTTTGTTAAAACTTCAATAGGCAAGTCTGGTGCTTACCCACTGTGTTTAAACTCCAACTTCAGAGTTTTTGTCGCACCAAATGCTGCTCTTAGCTCAATCTAACAGTAGCATCACCAACCATGGTCTGTGCCAAGCTTTCTTTTGTTTCTTGCAGAGAATGCACATAGCAACGTATTGGTCAGCAAGTGAGCTAATGCCGAAGACAAACACTGTCCAGCCACCTGGCGATAAATCTGGACTTAAACCATAATCGACCCAAGCTGGCTAGCTAGTATGATTATAGTAGCAGCTAGTTAGCGGTAGCATGAAGATCTCTGTTGCCTGTCAGAAAAGTCTCGAGCTAAAAAAAAAATTCCTTAAATATTCCTGCTGCAGCAAAATTCAAGACCTGGATGTAAGGTATTTTAGACCAACTTACATTTTTAAAAAATAAATTTAGGACATTTTGATGCATTAATTTATATACATCAATTTAATACTTTTTAAGGATGCACAAACATCCTGTCATTTTAATATTTTAACAACATTTTCTTTAACTTATCTTCTTTTGCAGTTTTACCTATAGCAATAGTGATGTCCCTGCGCAGAGCGAAGCCCACCAGTCTCTGCGACTCCTTGGACACGATCACTGGGAAACCATTATAACTGGTTTCGTTGATGATGCCCTGCAGCTCCTCGACCGTCAGGTCGTCCTGCGTCAGCACCGCCAGCGGCGGGTCGCTGCTCCGGGGCCTCATCACGTCTCTGGCCAGCGTGGTGTGCGTGAACTCCTCCTTGGCGTCCAGGAAGGGGTATCCGTTCAGACGGATATGAGCCTCGTAGATTCCCTCACGGCCAAAAGCGTCGCCCACCCATTTGCTGGTCATGACGGCGGCCATGAGGGGGACAATGTATTCCAGGCCGCCGGTCAGTTCGAAGACGATGACCACCAGTGAGACAGTCATACGGGTCACACCACCTACGAGAGAGAGGACACACATTTAAAACACAGAAAGAACAGCCAAATCTACTCGGAATACGACCTTTACATACAAAGAGAATATAACTTTATCACTATGACTTAAACTCTCATTAAGCTGCTTTTAGATTGAGTTTATAATGTGGCAAAATATAAAGAAGTTCAAGTTTTATTCATAATTTTCCAGCACTATGTAATTATGCACAGCAGCACAAGAGTGGAGTTAGGCTGCATTCACATAGCAGTTTTTTTTTTTCTGAAATCCCAGATTGTTTTTGCATCGTTGTTCATACTACTGACTGATGTGACTGCTTTTAGATTTCTGTGTGAACGGTTTTTGACCCCAAAGCCACGTCCCACAGCAGCGCGTTATAATAACGGATGCTGAGCAACTTTAAAGTTTATTCAGGAACGGGTGCCAACATAAATCAGAACCAGCAGTGATTTCATGGTGATAGGATCCACTTCATTGGAACACATTTCATAATTCAGATTTTCTTCAGCCATTGTTTACATCTGGTATGGCTTCTTCTGGAGCAAAATTATGATGCATATCAATGACGTAAAAGTCAGTCACTCTTGGGCTACCCACCCAAACATGCTGCAGCCCCCACCATGGCGTAGAGGCCAGGAGTGATGCAGTCGGCTCCGACCTCGCACCACTCTTTGAACAGGAACCAGTCGTGGTGGTAATAAGCCAGCTGCTCCATGGCGATGCCGACAATTCGCCCTGCGATTGCTCCAATGGCCATGCTGGGGATGAACAAGCCTGACGGTACCTGAAGGACGAGACGCAGTGAGGGGTTCAGGTGACGTTACAGATAAGGCGGGAAAAACATTGTCTTCCTTTAGGGAAAACATTCTGCAGCGGATCACCTTCAGTCCAAATGTGAATATAGTCATGATGATTTTAAAGATGAGCGCCAGGCAGAGCTGCCACATGGCTGAGTAGACGCCCGGCTCCGCCGGCTGGTTGGGGTTGTCCGTGTAAGCGGTGCTGCCGTTCATCTGGCTGCGGTACTGGCACAGCTGGGAGGATTCCAGCGGGCCGCAGTCGGTGAACAGCTCTTTGATCAGCTCACTGGTGTTCTGACGGGTGTAGGGGTTAGGGAAAGCAACCACCGCTGTTATGGCAGCCACCAGGATCACCTCCAACACCGGGTACTTCCCTAAAGAGAGAGACAACAGCGACAGAGTAGAAAATATATAAAAACTCTTAACATAGCCTGAAGTCTGACCTAAACCTTCTGGGTTTAGAGAAAAACCCATGAATAAAAACCAGGGTTTAAGCAGGCTTCATCGACTCAAATTTAAGACCTATTAAGATCACTATGAATAAAATGTAAGACCTATAACTCAACAGAGATGTACGAAAGAAATGCAGGAGACCAAAACTGTGAAATTTCAAGCTGCTTGTTGTGGCAGCAGCTTTGTTCTAATGGTTTGCTTGTTTATTTTCTTGCTAGCTACCAAGCATTAGCAGCTTGTTAGCAGTAGCTTAAACTGCTTTGAGTCACAGAACACAGTGAGAAAAGATGTTGACTCAAACGTTTATCTTATAGAAAAGTCCCACATGAAAAAAAACCTACATAGAATAGATTAAATATTCCTGCTATGACAAAACGTAAGACCCCTGATTAATGTATTTAGGGCCAACTTACATTTTCTTTAACAACGTTAAGGCATTTTAAGGCCTTAATTTCCAAAAATGGCCTTAGAACTACAGAAGGATACGTAGACACCATGTAAACACTGGTGTTTGTATCCAGAATCCAGGTATGCTTACCAAAGCGTGTGGACTTGCGTCTCCGGCACCAGGCGATGTTGGCTCGGATAAAGAAGGCGCCCCAGAGTCCTCCAAACACCCCCAGAAGGATGAAGGGGATGAGCTCAAAGAGGTACCAGGGAGTGTGGTACTCCACGTAGAACAGCACCAGGCGGCTGTTACCAAAGGGGTTGATGGAGCGCAGCACGAAGGCCGCCACCAGTGCGGCAAAGAAGGACCGCCACAGGGTCTTCAGAGGGAAGTAGTAGCTCACCTGCAGGAAGAGAGTCCAGTTTGGAGGGTTCAAGTTTGACGTTGTGATTCAAAAGTAGAAAAATTACACTGAAAAGCTGACCTACCTCTTCCAAGCTGAACAGAACTCCTCCAATCGGTGCTCCAAAAGCTACAGAGACCCCAGCAGCCGATGCGGCCGACAGAACCTGAGAGAGTTAAACTCTAGGTTTCTTTGCACCACAAATCTGGGACAAACTACCAGAAAACTGCAAAGATGCTGAAACAATGAGTTCCTTTAAACCAAAGCTAAAACCCCACCATTTTAAAGTCATCTTTATTAGCAGTAAATGAAACATTGATGAACATATTTGATGTATATTTGCTTGATGATGGCATTTGACTGACAAAATGTTGTGTTTTGTTGCTTGTTGTCACAATTGGTTGCTGGATTAATAATGTTTATGTTGTAAACCACTTTGAGCTTGTTGCTGAAATGTGGGATAGAAATAAACTTGACTTAAAACCCAACAGCTCAAACACCAAACGTCGGCGCCCTCACCTCTCGCTTCTTGGCCTCATTCTTGCTGTACTTCGGGAAGAGGTAGGAGAAGATGTTCCCGCAGCAGCAGGCCACGTGGACCAGGGGGCCCTCTTTCCCCAGGCTGAGCCCCGATGCCACCGCCAGCACCAGAGTGATGGTCTTAATCATCAGGGTCCACTTACCCAAGTAGCCCCGGATGATGAACCCACTCAGGATTGTCTTGATCTGAGTGCAGAGAAGAGCAGAGTGGGAGAGGTGAAGCTGATCTTTACCATTCTAAACACTTTGGTTTTACATTTCTCTGTTACTACTGTGGTAAACTTAATTAAAATACAAACTCAAAAGAAAAACAAACATGAACTAGTAAAAGAAAACTGTTATTTCTGGGTTTTCTGCAGGTTTCAGCAAGTCAAATTTAAGACCTTTTTTAATACCATCTTCAATTAAATTTAATACCCCATAAAACAATAAATATAAAGGATGGATGGGAGGACTTGCTGCTTTGTGCTTCTCACACTGCATGCAGCTCTCTACAGCTTTGAGCCGCATGGTCCCAAGCTTAAAAGTTCTTTTGAACCCAGTCTCGTATGGGTTGGCGAAAACAAACGTCCTCCAGCCAACTGCTGATAAATTTTCACTTACCCATGACATGCGACAAAAAGCTCGCTAGTCAGCAAGGGTAAACTAGCAGCTAGTTACCGATAGCCACAACTGCCTCAAGTAACAGAACAGAAGTTTGTGTGAGACTCAAACTTTTGCCTGACAGAGAAATTCCTCAAGAAAAAGAAAAAAAACTAGTGAAAGGTCCTGCAAGAACAAACTTAAGACTTGTGATTTACATATTTAAGGCCAACTCACTTAAAAAAAAAATAAAATAAAAAATTGCTTTAAGGCCTTATTTTAGACACACAAATTTATGACTTTTTAAGAACCCTGAATTAGCATCCACACAAAATAACCTAATGTGGGAAACACTAAGATGTGCTAAAAAAACCCCTCCCCAACTTGCTTCAACTTAAAAAAAAAAAAAAAAAGAAAAAAAAAAAAAAAAAGGTGACTGTGTGAAATACAGCAGGGGAAAGTCTGAACTGTGTTTTCGTAAAGAGATCTACACTGTTCTCCTCACCTCTGGGATTCCTGAGCCGCAGGCATATGGAGCAAAAACCTTGACTAGACAGACGGCCAGGAAGGCGAAGGACAGAGCCCAGTAGATGTACATGAAGTAGTTCATGATGTAAGAGCCAGGGCCCTGCAGAGAGAGGGGTCATGACCTGAAAACTCTTTCACCATATGCACACAATTATATAGAAAAATAATCTCCACTGCTGGGTTCAAATCAAGAACCGACTGGTAGTCAGTGTCAACATGAGAAGGTTTTTAATATATAAACATCCAACAAATCTAAAGCAGGTAATTAATTTTAAAACTCCACTGTGATGACCGAATCGTCACATTTTGAAAGGTTTGTAATCGTAGCAAAGTTGAACTAAGCAAACACGTACTGCTTATGGTGAGACTTTCAGCTGCTTCCATTCACTACTTGTAAAAATGGAATGATATTTAAACACTATCTGCCCTTTAAGACACATAAATTATACATTTTGGGTATAAAAGAAGACTGGTCTATCAGTCTACCTTGGCCTGTCCCAATATTAGTTCGGCCCAGCTCTTCCACTGAGGACATTTGTCCCTCTCAGCGAAGGTGGTCTCATTGGACGTCCAGCAGCACTGCTCATGGTTGAACCACATGGCGCTCAGACAAACACCTTCCTTCAGGTCATTCATCCAATCAGCAGCAATGTCAATCAGGCCAGCCAAAGCACCTGACAGAGGGACAGAAACAAGAAGGAGGAAGTAGGGAGAGAAGACGGAGGCAGGGAGGAGACAGAAAGCGGGACGAGGGGAAAAAATATAAAAAGAGGAATGATGTGAAAGTTAGCTTGCCTGTTTTTACAAAAACGATCGGAGGCTCAAAATCCTCCTGACGTTTACAGCGGACTGTCTTTGGTTTAACATGATGTTGCATTAGATTCAGTGATTTTCTGAAACTGTTCCATAGTTTTAACTGTTAAAGCCTCATGTATGATGAATACTACCACTAATCCTTTAAGTTTAAGAAATAAAAACACTTCACCAGCGGATGCAGTGTTTGAATGCGAACTACTGAATAATTTTCCACATTTGTCACATTGCAGCCACAAACTTCAATTCAATTTCATTGGGACTTTTGGTGGTTCACCAACAGAAAGTACTGCGTAAATATACAATAAAAAGAAAACGACACATCTTTTTTAAAATCCTTAAGAAAAAAAATTCTCAAAGCGTTTATGTTTAACCTCATTTACTCCTTTGAATATAATCAAATTCAGCCAATTTTCTTCTGAAATCATGTAGTAAAGGAATAATCTCATGAATCCATCCGTTATGTGAAGAGAACAACAAAAATCATCATGAAAAACAAGGAACACGAGTTTTAAAAAGAAGAAAAGACGCAAAAATTATTGCCTTGGAGGGGTGAATACAGATGAACGCCACACTTTTCAGATTTTTATTTGTCAAACATTTGTTTTAAAACCATGTATCATTTTCCTTCGACTTTAAAATTACATTATTCTACAGTCTTTAAAATTCAATCTTGAGGAATAAACAACCTGCCGTGACAAAATGTAATTTATATTTTTTGAAAGGGATTATATGAAACGCTATCCAAAACCAAATTAACAACTAAAAAAACAAACACAAATAAAGCCAACAGCAGCTGGATTGTTTTTTAAAACAAAGACTGGCGGCAAGGTTGCCCCACTCTTTTTTGCAAGTAAGTGGCTGGATTTTTACAGCCGTGACGACTGGACTGTGTCTGGCGATGCTCTGCAGAATGGTGCGCTGGTGAGAAGTGAGATCAGAAGATAAGGGGGTGAAAACAGCAGAGGGTGCCTCGGGCAGAGCATGTGAGAGTCACCGGCACAGGAGATACAGGCCGTCCCAAGTTTGTTACCTGATGCCAAGCCAGTGAGCGTCACCACCAGCCACCCGGACCAGGCGTCGTACAGGCTCTTGGTGAACTCCCATGCCGACTCTTTCTTCTTGCTGTTGATCTGTGCAGACACGATGAGGCAAATCAAAACTAATTAAAAGGCATAAAAAACAGAAAAAAAAAACACAACAAAAAAAACCCAGACTGATATGAAAGTAGGTCAAAGGTTGGGAAATGACTCCGGTTAGAAGCAGCTCTGTAATCTGCTGCGGGTTTTCTGGCTTGATTTTCACTGTTGATTTAATGAAGTGGTTTACTACAGCACTTCCTGTACGCCAGGCACGACCGGGTCATAAAAACAAAGTATTCAAATATCATTTAAAGTCTTATCAGTATCCAAACGTCCTGAACTGAAACATGCGTGGAAAGATTACCAAGACAATGAGTCAATATTTGAGCAAGGTGTTGAAAGAAAGAGGCAGGGGGAAGAACGGTGTGTTCACGAGAGTTTAGAGTAAAAAATGTTTAAAAATATTTAAACTGGGATGAAAGCGGAGATAAAAAAAATCCCCACATAAAATCTAGACAATGAAGTGAATGTGTTTGTTGCAAGTTTTAGTAGAATTTGAGGCTTTTATTATGACTTACAGTACTTTTTTCCACATTTTGTTACACAAATATGTCGTCATGATCATTTAGAATTTTTTGGAGTGTTTGCAAATTTATTTATTTTTTATTGCAAATAAGACGAAAGCCCCTCAAAAAAAAAAATAAAAAAATCGTTGGCAGCAACTACAGCCTCAAATCTTTTTGAATATGAAGCCGCAGTCTTAGCTCACCTGTCCTTTACGCAATACATTTTAAACTTTTTATGATGTTGCAGAAATGTTGCATTTAAATTTTTTTTTTGCAGTTTGGCAATGTTTAAAATGCAACTTCATTTGATATTTTAACCCACAATTTTATGTCCTCATTTTGATCCAGGTTTTGTAAAGTGGAAATAAATCATCTCTCATGTTTTTCACTTTGTACAGAACCGGTTGGATCTTCGTGAATCTTCTCTGTCATTATAAAAATGTCTTTATTTTTTTACGCGTTCCTCGGTGTTCTCACCTTCCTGTGTCTCTCGCGATCCTTGCACTTCTCGCGGACCCAGTCGATGGTGTGGAAGTCGTCGTACGTTCCCACTCCTGGGATGGGCTCCTCCAGGAAGTCCAACAGGTGGGTGGTAGTACTGGCTGCCCCGCCGCCATTAGACATGGCGTAGTTAGAGCCTGCAGAACAAAAAAATAAACAAAAAACCCAGAGGGAGTAAGAGTTTGTACTAATCCACATGACAGTTTCTGTTCGGTTCAGTGAGAAACATTAACACATTAATTGAAAAAAAACTGTGGATAAAAATAGTAAAAAAAATAAAATACACAGTTTTAAGGCTTTTAATGAACAATTGCAATTTATTGCGTCAATGATAAAAATCCTACATTAAATGTCCACCCCTACAGAATTAAACCATTTCAGTTTTACGTCTTTACAATGCAGAGAATCAGACATAACTTTCACAAATCCTGACTGAAAAGCCATCTTGTGGCATTTGAGACTGTAAGACCGCCTAGTTCTGAAGACACCAAGTATTCATGAGCCACACAAAGACATTGTTGTGTGTTTTACTGAAGGGAGACAACAAAGACAAAGTGAGGCATGTAGCAGGGATTCAACTCGTTTCTCCTGCTTTCAGCAATATCAGCCCGATTCTCATAAATATGGGTGTCCAAGTTTTGATCCGTGACTTTTAAAAACAGAACCCACAGCCAGGCCGCACTGAACAAACACACACACCTACTGGCTCAATCACGTTGAGATTAACAGTGCTATTTACAGGATGTCTGCTCATTCTTAAAAAGGTCTTAAATCCATGCATCTAAAATTAAAGCCTTGAATTTATGAGGAGAAAATGTAAGCCGGCTTTATATAAGTCAATTGTATCTTAAATTTTGACGCAGTGAGACCATTTGATCTCATATATTCTATGTAGTTAATTTTTCTGGTGAGATTTTTCTATCAGGCAAATATTTGAGTCACACGCACACATCTTCACTGCATTTTGTGACTCAAGACGGTTCAGGCTACCACTAACAAGCTGTTAACATACCCTTGCTAGATAGTTTCTGCTTGCAACCACTGGTTAGCGGCCCAATAGTCGGTTCATGCACCACAAGCCTCTGGAGGATCCTCCACCTTGAGGTTCCAGAGGCACCAGCAGCTTCAAATAAGTGTTTGCTGCTTTGTAAGGGCATTTTAACAGCTGCTCTCTTAATCCGATNTGTTTGCTGCTTTGTAAGGGCATTTTAACAGCTGCTCTCTTAATCCCATGAATTTGTCTAACAGAAACCTTCCTCATGATGCCTTTATCTGTACAAACCCATCTTTGTTCTGAATCAGCCACAAATCTCTTCACAGTACAATAATGCTTCAGTTTTCACTAAATATCTAATGTTTTCATACCTTGTCATACGGCACTACACTATCTGATGATTTTCGTCAGCAGAGAGATTCCTTCTCTTTCCCATTTTGCTTGAAACCTGTGGCCTGCTTAATAATGTGGAACATCTTAAGAAGATTTCCTTTAATTGAGCTCACTAGACAAACTAATCAACCCAGCTCTCTGAAATTAATAATCGTGATTCAAAGAGCCCTGACACACAATACCATCTATAAGTTTAATAGCACAACAAAAAATTTAATCTTTAGGACACTTAAATCCAATCTGCATAATAATTTGGAACACAGTGTATGTTTAGAGTCTCGCTGACTGTAAAATTAAAATGAAATCTGTTGATTTTAGGCCAAACACAGATGCAAGGTTTCTTCTTTATTTACTATAACCATCCTTTCCTGTTTTGTGAGGGCTTGGCAGAGATAGTTCATGTTCAGTCAAATGTCTGAAGGTCATGCTTCCTCTTCTCTTGCTCCGTTTATTAAAACCAACTGGACAGCAAGATGAGTGAGACATCTAAAGGCTAGATGATCTTTGAGAATCTCCTTGTTGGTGCAAAAATCAGATTTTATAACTGTGAAGATGTTGGATTTTCCACAGGTGCAGCTACAGCACATTCCTGTGGTTTTAATGTCTCTTTTTAGTGCAACATTTTATTACAATTTAACAGAACAGATTAACACAAATCAGTGCACAACTGAAATTGTAGGAATAAAATGAATGATTTCTTTTTACAAATAAAACCCAATGCAATCAAAACCCTTAGAAGTCACTCAATTAGCAAACTGAGTTGAGCTGTGTGTAATTTAATCTCAGCATAAAGGCAGCTGCGCTATGAATACCTCAAAGTGTTATTGGAGAACATCAGTGAACAAACATGAAGATCTTTCAACAGGACAACTACGAGTCGACTTCGCAAATCTTAAGCGGAAGAAAAGCATTGCTATAGAAGCTGATAGAAAAAACTGCAGTGGAACGACTTAGATCAAAGCATATTTGTGTGCTGGAGTGGCCCAGTCAAAGTCCAGACCTAAATCTAATTGAGAATCTGCTGCAGAGCTGTGTTCAGAGACAGTCTCCATCCAAATCTGAGTGAGCTCGAACCGTTTTCTTAAGAAAAAGAATCCCTAGATGTGCAGAAAAAAAATTAGACTGAATCTGAAAACATGCCACAGATTTTTTTCAAGTGTGCAAACCATGTATCTCTGTCTTTGTGCTTCACAGTTACGCTCTATTTTGTACTGCTTTATGTCATCAAACCCCAATAAAATAAAATAAAAACAGTCATTGTGGCTGTATTGTGAGAAAGGGCGAAGAAGTAGAAGGGGTATTCCTTTTATTAGGCATTCCTGCAGTTTTATCAGGGTAATTACCATCAGAGATATGTTTGTTCATAGCTGTTAATCCCCCCCAATCTGTAATAAACTTAAAAACAAACATAAGCGATTTGAACAAGAGTCATATAAGTGGCCATAAAGCAACATCAGAGCACCATGATTCATGGTAATAGGCTGATATCGAAACACCACCAACGATGCTCGACTACTGGTAGGAAAATCTTCTGCTTCAATATCATCCCTGATTTGTACCTTGAGACCAGAAATGAGCAGTTAATGGAAAGAAAATGCATGGAAGTGTCCTGAGATGCATTTCTTTTTTTTTTAAAAAAAGAGGAGAAAACCAAGAGTGAAATGAGGATTTTCTGAACTTTGACTTTAAAAATATGAACATGAAATTGGATTGTGTGTTATTTTCTATCGAATATTTCTTGAGGAAGGTGTGAGAGTAAAAACTGGGACCAGATGAGGAAGAGTATCATTTCTGAGGACTTGGTCATTGTAGTTTTAAAGTGAAATTAGGTCAACTCTGGAATTAACGCAAACATTTTCATCAGAGTTTGAAATGGGCTCACGGATGGGAGAGAAAAGGAGAGCAGAGACGATTAGCATCATATTGTTGACACAACAGTGAAATTATATGGAGTTTAGACTTTACTCCAGGAATCTGTACCTGTAAATAAACCTTCTGCACCAAAACAAGCAAGAAAGTGGTGTGATATTCTCAGTTCATCAGCAGATATAAGCTAGTGCTACTACACAGTAATGATCAGATTTCCTTTGAATCACCAAATTCAATGTACAGGAGAGTTTTTACAGGAGTGACTCAAAATATCAAGTTTAAAAAAAAAGAAAGAAAAAAAAGAGACTATCAAGTTCTTATTCTGGAGCTGAGTGCAATTTAAAGACATTAATCTGAACAAACACTTATCTTTTGCCCAACATTAGCTCTCAGACTTAATAACAGAACTAAATGATAATCTGTGTTGTATCCTAGAAGTCTATAAGTGTTTGAGTATACAAGGAGAATATTCACAAGTTTGTTTACATAACATTATGTTGTTGTTTTACTTGTTAAAATGATCTGATGTGTGTCACTGATTTCCACAAATTACATATGAACAAGGATTAAACACAATAGCTTATGATTTTAATAAAAGGACAACCTGTTTTATTAATTTTCTGAAAAGTAAAAACAATGAGAAACAATAAAATAAATAGCACTGAACAGGACTCATTTAACAGTGTTTGTTAGCAATCCTATTGAAACTACTGCAATAAAATTCATACTCCTGTCCACTCTATTGGATCTTCACAAGTTTCTGTTTATCCTGAAGTATGTGAGTATCACTAAATAAAAAGACAAGAATGAACCGATTTCCATTGGATTCTGTATTATTAGATTGCAACTGTGATGCCTTGAAATGATATCTGTGTGAAACTCCATATTTTTCTTCATTTTGGCTGCACCAGGATGGCAAATTATACCCATCTAAGCACTAAAAAATGACAAAAAATACAAGCAATTTGGTGATCTAATATAACAATTTGACACCACAAACTGGATTGTTTAATGACCGTGAGCTAAAAACAGCTTTACGGTTTGAAAAACCATTTTAAAGAAAAAATGACTTTTACTAGTCAAATAAACGCCATCTAAGTATTAAGATAAATCAGACAAGCTGCTCCTGACGACACTGCACTAATATAAGGCTGAATGAGGAAAGTAGTGGTGACGACATGGAAAACAGGGATTGAAGGGGACCGCATTCGCATGTCATATGCTTTTCTACGCTCCAGCAAACATCCAGACAAAAGACGCACACACGAAAATAAGGTTTCAGTTTCTTCCCCATGTGCAGCAGCAGAATGACGCTGCGGATTCTGCCTAACGACTAACACGCCGCGTCAGTGAACACAGAGGTTCGCTGTCTGTCAAAAGCCACTTCTCGAAATGACTAAGTGAATGTTGAATGCTAACTGAATTAATAATCATTTATAATGTTTCTGTAGCTAAATTGTGGAGGCCGCTCCCCATCTTGTTTACTCCATCGTCGTGGAGTAAATCAGCTCAGGGAGGTTTTGCAGGCAGCTGGTTAAGACGCTCTGCATCAGCAGGACTGAAGCAAAGCTAGCTTGCTCAGCCGTCATGTGATCAGGGACTGACCCCGACGACCCGACTGAGCCCCAACGAGCCCCCGCTGGCGACCGGCGCCGGCTCTACAGAGGAGGACGGGACAATCGCTGGAGGTTCTGTCTCTACCTCAAAAATGCTAAATTCTACTTTATCTTTAACCAGATATTTAATAATCAGGCTTTTCTGACTGACGGATATTACCAGTTTGCTTTCAAACCTATCAAATCAGATTGTAACAGGTAAAATACATTGGGGAAAATAAGTATCAAATACGTCACAATTTTTATAGTAACCATATTTCTAAAGGCACAATCGAGAAATTAAGTTATGTTTAATAATGTGAAATGACTGGAAAAGCACTGAACACAAGCAGAAAGGGAGGTGGAAAAAAGGCGTGGAAAGCCAAGAAACCAACTGAAATGTATCAGGAATCAGAAGCCAGAAAAGCTTGTCGGTGCAAATAAGTCACCAGCTGGTTCAGTCCAAACTGATGGTCAAAACAACGTTTTGTCATTTCTACGGTGTCACATCATCTTGCAAAAACTCTCTCAACCTTATTGTTGCAAAACAATTACTCATTTTACCTGCTATAAGAACATAAATATCCCTAACAAATGTAGGAATTTTTAAATCAATACAAGATAAATAATTTAAGCCAGCAAGTTTGATGCAATTAGTGACTGGGAACAAAAAAAGGTAATAAGATTTTGAGTATTTGACCTGCTGCTCCATGATTGGAGATGGTAAAGGGAACACTGATTTTGATCTCTGGCCGATTGATTGGTACATATCCATCCTTAACTGTCTTTTCCTGTGGATTTACTACATGGAGATGGGGTGAAACAGATCTGAGAGGGTTTTTAATAATCAAGAAATATTACTGAGCATGAATTCAAGGAACTCGAATTTGGTATTTACCAATGATGTACTAAAGAAAAGGCCAAAAACGTACAGGCCAACAACCCTAAAATGACTAAATTACTGTTTGGCAAAAACACTGCTGAAATTGATTTATTTGCACTGTAGTCTCTGGTGATTTCACTAAAAGGGCAGTAGGAAATAGACAATTTATCTAAGTGAATAGAGAAATAAAACAGAGATATGTTATTTTGTCCTTAACTATGGGAGTGTTTTGTCTTTGCTCACTCACTGTGATAATCTAACAGGGCTCAGGAGAACAAAAACTCCCCAAAGGCCACGTATGAAGACCAAGATAAAGCTCCAGGACTGAAAATGTCACATTACCAATCAGAAAACCGACATCCTGATCCAGCAGAACCAGTTCCACACAGTAACATACCAACCAGCAAACAGGTGTTCCCTACGTACTGCATGTCTTCATATGCCAATATTAAATCAACATATTGAGGTTCAACATGTCTGTCCTTTGGTTAAGAAGATAAAGATCTGTAAGGTGCTCTGCAAACAGGCTGAAGCTCTCATGCGAAATCAGCTCCTCCTTTAACTCGTCATCTTATGCGCACACACACACACACACTGCAAGTCAATGATCAACAGAGTCCTGAACATTGACAGGAGCTGTATTCATAAAAAAAAAAAAAAAACACGTTTGGTTTTTACGCCCTAACGTTTGCGGCTGCTGAACCTGCCCTGCGTCCGCCTCCCGTATGGATCCAAGCCTTCCCTGAGAGGAAGGCGGAGGATGTCGGCCTCTGTTGTGGTAGAGGCGTGAGGAAACAGGGAATCGGAGAAGATGTGGCGTACCTCTTCTAGGGATCTCCTGCAGGGGAATGGTGTCCCCTCCCCCGTCGTAGGGCAGATAGGGGTCGGCCGCCGCGTCCTCCTCCTCCATAATGACACTCAGAAAGAAGCTAGGCCAAAACCAAGCTGGGCTTCACTGGGACTCCTCTCGCTGCTGCTGCTGCTGCCATGTTTACCAAGGGAAGACAAGCAGGGCTGTGTGACGCCGACAGCGCATGTGTGTGTGAGTGTGTGAGTGATAGAGTGGGGAGAGAAATGTGTGTGGCGATGCACGATCCTGTCTTTCCCTCCCCTCCCTTTTCTTTCTATCTCTCTCTCCACTGCAGCAGCTGACTGTGAGGGCTGATGATGTCATCTCTCACACACACACACAGAAAGCCGAACACGCAGAGCAGGTCGGCCCTGCCTGCTTTGGTTGCTATGGGAGGTCTGAGAGTCCTGAGGCTGAACGGGAGAGACCAAGGTGTCGGGTCACAGGGGGGTTTAGATACGCTGACGGCATTTAAAATGGACCGGCTCATTCTCTGCGCTGACCCAAATGACAGTTTATCCTCATTAAATGATTTGAATATTATTATTAATAATAATTAACCTCCTGCTAGTAAAAAAATAAAAGTACTGACTGAAGGAAAAAAGTAGATTGTTAACAAAAACTGGTTTACCATATTACATAAGAATATCTTGATCTTACTTTTTATATAAAATTATATATATTTTGACATTACTTCTTGTTAAATAATTTGCTTAAACCAGTTATATTTCACATCAATCCACTATGAATTGTGTACACCAATTCATGGTGTAAAATTAAAGTTAGTTAAAGGAAGTTAAATGAGGAGTTAAAACAAAGTCAAAATTTAATACCAATTTAAAAGGAAATATAAGGAGGTACAGAAATATAAGTGAGAGTTAGCACTAAGGTGTGTATGTAAATTGAGGCTAACACATATGTGTGTGTGGGTATGGATGTATATTAGACATATGTAAACCCAGATAAAATGGAAAATTAATTAAACTATGTTTATTTTTTAGATTTGCTTTATTATTGAGGCTCCATCTGAAAGTATTGTATGAGTTTATGGGGTAGGAGTTCATAAGTTTCTTACGTTTTATTACTCCTTTTCGAGATTACAGTGGTAAAAAAAAAAAAAAGTCTTTTGCAGTCTTTGTTCATGTGTGTGATTTTAAACTTCTAGCATGTTCGAAATAAATAAATAAAAATAATTAAAGGCAGGATTTATTTTAAACCTTGGTGGTGGTTAGAGGGTGGGATGAGGCGTGAGGGATGAATCTTGTATTTAAATATTACAAGATTCACGGTACAGGTTACTATCACTTCTATATTCATCAGAACATGAGAGAACCGCCTCACAACACTGAACACTGAGATCTCCTCTATGTCTTCATCCTATTCTGAAAATATTTTCAGGTGCTCATCTGAAAATGCAACCAGAAATGAGTCAACAAAAACATTACCTGACATTAAGCTACGTGATGCAGTTCAAAATGAATCTGAGACGTGAAGGCATGAAGGTCAAACTATATCAATTAACTACGTTACTGTTGTTCAAATGCGACACACATTAAGATTAGAGTCGTTTTTACAAGCTTGAACTAAAAATGCATTCAACTTAGGTACCTTAACATTAGCCGTTTCTCTCCCTTTGAACTGTTGCCTTCAGTTTTACTTCGCTCCTCAGAACAGCGCAGTGCACAGTACCCTGTTTAGCAGCCGGTCAGGCAGGAGTCAGTCAATTTTAACGTTTCATGGTAGTTTTGGTTTGTGGTTACTTTCAGTTTGGTGTCATGGTGTGCCATGATCAGTTACATGTAGAGGAATCCCTGTAAGATTAGCACATACTTTATGACTAAAATAGATCATTTAGATTACTAAAGCTGTAGGTTTTAAATAACAGACTCAGATTTAAATTTTTTTTTTTTGAAGATGAATAATGTCGTTCCCCCTCATTAGTTTTTGCTGGAGGAAATGGGCTGCTCTGCCTTTTTGTTTTGTTTTTTTAGCTTTTCTCAGAAAAAAATACATTTTAAAAATCCAGTTGAGTGACATTGTTGGATTCGAGCCTGGAGACACTGATTTTCTTAGAAAAGAGACTACTTTATCCACATCAGTTATGCAGACGTTCAACATGACCTTAAATCCCCTTTTCAAAACTACTTTTGTATTTGTCTTTGTTTGATATTAAAATCTTTGCAATTGTAAAAAACAAAACAAAAACTGAAGTAATCTGTAAAGGAGCACATTTTTGTTTCTTTCTCTTGTAGAATTGTGTAAAAAAATAAAATAAAAATGGTTTTGTGCAAAGACAATACAGAAATTATCAGGTGGTGGTCATTTCATCAATTTTGCAATTTTTTGTAGCTTTTATATGAAAATATCAGGCAAAGGAGTCATCTGTCTTGTGGTTGCTAAGACGACTAATGACTTTTCGTTACTGTATCTGATGGTTTCCATTGCACTTGGCTTGGAAGCAGCTGCTTGACCAAAGAGAAACAATCCATAAAACTCTCACTCACTCATAAAAACGCTCTGCTTCTTGAGCTAATCTGAAGGCTAATGAAGTTTGGCTATTGACTGCACCAGGGTAGTCCAAAGTCAGTCCTGGAGGGCCGGCATCCTGCATGTTTTAGTTCTCTCCCTACTGATAGTAACAATCTTTTCAGCATGTCGATGTTCTTCTTAGGCCTCCATCATTTGATCCAGGTGCGTTAAACCAGGGAGAGAACTAAAACATGCAGGACGCCGGCCCTCGAGGACCCACTTTGGGCACCCCTGGTCTATACAAACAACTGGTGACCTCTGATTAAGTTGTAATCTGCACTTCCACTGTGATAGACCACCAACCATTAACCATAAGGACATTTCACATCAAACTTTGCTGCACAGATGGCATCTGATCACTGAGTCCCTGAGAGCGACCCGCTCTTTGACAGATGTTTGCAGTGGCAGCCTGCATGCCTCGGCGCTGAACTGCAAACACTTGAATGGCATAGCAACACCTGAATTTAATCTTTTGAATCGGTGTCCCAATCATTTAGAAAATAAAGTGTGCTTTGGTGTGATCACGGATCATGATCCATTTCTGAGTCAACTCACCTAAATGAGATGGTTCTAATAAAAATGCAATGGAACATAAAAAGCAATTAAATGTGGGATGTAGTGAGTTTTATGAATATCTACATAATATATAGAAAGAAATTAATATGAAATTTGCTATTATTGTACATTGGTGTGAAACATGTTTATTTATAGCTATACAACTGATAAATGGTTTCACAGGTATGAAATGGGAGCCTGAATTAAACTGACAGTGAAGTCTTACAGTTATTTACTATAAAATCAAATTATTGTAATGAGCTGAATGCAGATTTTCACTTTGGCATCAGCATAATCATGAACAAACAAAAACCTTGGGGATAATGGGGTGCAAAACACAGTTAGCGTGGTCCTTTTCTCACCTGCACCAAACTATTATGAAACAAAAATTAATGTGCTGTTACAACAATTTGACTTGGAATACCTGTAAACTGCTTACAATCAAATAAACGCTTTACGAAACCACAGAAGAGATCTACAAAAGCTTTTGTAGGCGTTCTCCAAGTCAGAATGACAACAATAAAACCGCATGTAAATGACTATTATTATCAGAGTCTGCTGTTTTCTGCCTTAGGTTCTTTAACATTTGGTTTGTTGCTACACAATGTAAACTTATCCTACCACACAGAAGCTTGAAAAGATTTAAAATCCAACGCAGTTCACAACAACTACATTTCAGAGGAGTTGGGGCAACTCAATTTAATAGCACGTTACTACATAAAACAAAATAATCCTTTGCAATTCCCTAGACTTAAAGTGTGATCTTGGCTTACTAATAGGTAAAACTAGACAATAAATATCAGCTTGTCATGCTTTAGACCTCCATGGTTCTTACCTTCAGGTACCACATTGTTGGTGGCAGCTAAATCAGGTGATTTCAACCATAGCTTTTCCCCTCCTTCCTCAAGGAATATTAGTGAGATCATCAAATCAAACCTAAAACGTCTCCCATAAAACCAGCTTCAGCTCAATGAGAACATTTGATCTTTTTTGTTCTCTTGCTTCTTGCTGAGCCAACGAAGCCCTTCGGTGCTGAACTCCATGTGATGGATGACAGAGCGCCTGGCAGCGCTGGACCTGAGGAGGACTTTGCAACATTTTCTGTGAACACGCCCCTCGCGAATAGCACGAGGAGGCAGAGAATAGGCTACAAACTAACGCAAAAGAAGCGCTTTAATTCAGACTGACAGACATGCTTGCACCGGCTGGCTGTCAAACAGGTTCAAAGGAATGAAGTTACTCATCTGTCATTGAAATCCTGACTAGCCTGACATGTAGATCCACCCTAGGCCACTAATTAACGCACATTAGTGCATGTTTCAGTGAAGCAAATTATAAAGAAGATCAATAAAGAAGCCACGCTTCTGTCTTTACATTTATAATGCTTATTGACCTGAACAACATTAATATTCCTTAAGGAGTTCAGTGATGTTAACAGCATAAAAGTTCACATTAAATGAAGATTTTATTTGATTTGTTTTACTATTTAGTGTGGATATACTTTGTGAAGCAATTGTGATATTCAGAGCCTTAACACAACAATGTTAAAAGCCTTTACGCAATGCTGCAGTAACTCCATTCAGAGGCTAAAAAGATGAACAATACTAATATATTTAAGAGGTTAACGCAACACAATATGTTAAAACAGATCAAATGCTAGAAAATGTAATACAAAAATATTAAAAGGCCAAATCCAGTGCTAAGAAATTACTATAAGTTAATGGATGCTACAAAGGGTAAAGTGGTGCTACCACAATCTTAAAAAGATCAACTCTCCACAAAGATGCCAACATGCAAAACTTGATGCAAAGCTGTTAAAGGTAATGTAATAAAGATGTAAAAAGGTTAACGCAATGCTATAACATGATCCTACAAAACTGACACTGCTTAGTGTTAATGTTAAGATTTTAAAATGCTTAAATGTTGCAAACACGTTAATATGAAAACCATACAAAAGTTTCTTTTTGCAGAATGACATGCCAAAAATGTTGGCATCCAGCTTCACTATATAAGACTTGCTTTCTGACGCCACTAAAGACAAAGGAGCAACTCTGTCATTTATTGCTGCATTGTTTTGCTTTGGCCCAAACTTGCTCATCAGGTGTTTAAGTATTTTAGCCTTAAGATGCAAAGACTCAACTTCAGCTCGGTTTACCCCCTTGAATGTCAGTCCAACAAGTTTTCAGAATGCAGTTTTATTTCAATGCAGAGCTTCTAACATATCTAGAAGAACCAACAAATACAGCAAAGCAACATAGGGAGATAATTTCACTGTGTTGGACTCTAAGCTTGACTTGAAACGAAGAAAGAAAAAATAAAGTGAAACTGATGGTGAGAATGTCAAAATTAAAATTCCTGCCAAACCCGTTTTCTGACATACTGGAAGTAATATTGTTCAAGTTACTGAGGTAAAACGGACTTTCTTCATCAATATCAGTTTGGGTAACTAATTTTAGAAACAAATGTTCACAGCTACACTTCGTGATTGCATTTTGGTTTCACATAACGAGCATAGCTTGACTTATGAGTTTTTGGGTCATGGCGGAACAATCGGATCATAAAAGCCAACAGGTTCAGATCGGTGAGTTGAGGATCAATACATTTTCAATAAATAAAGTAAGATTGTAAATAAATACGTTGTATTAATTTTAGAACTGCAGCGTATTAGAAGCTGACGTCAAGAAGTAACCAACCTTAACAGTAATAAAAAAAGGCATGACCTCCAGGCTGGGCGGGGAGACGACTGAGCTTAGCCTTTTCTCTGTTTCACAAAGACGACTAAACAACCGCATAAAGCAAAGTATAATCCCCATAAAACATCCTGATGATGAAATCTACTTTTATATTCACTCTCCAGGATCAGGATTTATTAGCTCATTTTGTTACTGTGATTTTTACCTTCTAGAGGAATTTTGTTTGGTTTAAAGAGAAGTCAATTTAAGTTGTAAAGATGTTCAAATAAAAAGCACACTTTTTGTATTTGCTGCACCAAATTGAGCTCCTGTGGCAATGTAACAAGTGACTGTGTTTTCTGTTAGATCAGCTTCATGCGTGAGGAAATGTGAGGGAGGCCGACTCAAGGAAGGAAGAGGAACAGGATACACCAGCCTGCATGTGGAAATAACAAATAAGTCTGTCAGGGTCATCGAGCTGTTGAATAAAAACATATGACTAAAACAAAAAATAAAACGGGGATGATTTGAAAATTCTGAAACATGAAAGCAGGCGGAGGTATGAACAGGTTTTACACCCAGCACTAGGAATTCAATTTATGTAAGCAATATTAGAACAACTTAAACAGGTAAGACTAGTTGTGACGTCACCGTGCAGACTGCACGAAACTGGGACTCCAAAGCGCTAAAGTTAGAGCAGAAGATCCGGACCCAAACAAACAGAACCACAAAAGAACTGAAATATTTCATTCCACAAAAATAGTTGATTGACTTTTTTCATGCTCCAATTAGATCCTGACATCAACCTAGAACATCCTACCTAAATAATGTTGTCACTTTAAGATGTTGTATAAGCCAACACAAAACAATTACACTGTTGCCATGTTTCCACCTATATGAAGCTATATTTATATTTAAAACATTGATAATTACATAAAATGCATTAAAATGATCCTTTCATGTCCAGATTCATATTCAGCTATAGAACTGCTTAACCTGAACAGGAGATGTAGAGAGAGAGAGAGAGGGGAGCAGATCTTATTTGAACACTAGTGATGTGGAATTTATGAAGGGAAAAAGTTGGTTCAAGTCTTACAGTAAGTGTCAAAATTACTCAGCAATAGTTTTATCTAACAAAAAGTTATGAATCCTTTGCATGTGACAGAGAAGTAGAATAAAAAACCCTGATTCTGTTCTAGCCATGACTTAAAGGGATTTTTTACTGCTATTAACGACTCTGGGATACTTCTAATCTGCTCTAGCCTCCAAGTCTAATGAATTTACAATTACCAAATCAGATTTTGATTATACTAGTACCTAAACTGGTCAAACCTGTTTTACCTGTTTTACACCAATGATGGGTTCTATAAAACAGTTCATGATTTGCCAATGCCATATTTAATTTGAAATGTGGATGACTTGAAGACTTTGTTAAAATGTCGTCAATACAATCAATTTTAAAAACAACTTTTTTTCAAGTTTTACAAACTGTATCAAAGTTTCACAAGTGAAGTCTTTAAGTAGGGTAAAGACGTAGTAAAAAAAAACTTTAATAAAACCCTCTTATGCAAAAAAAGACCCTGTATTTTATATAATGTCCTGTCTAACATGGACCCTACCTAAGGTGGTAAAGATGCCAAAACCGCTTTATTATCATCTTGTTTCTGTTTACCAAATATCAAGATTTCACCAATCACAAATCTTAGATTTTTACTCTATCCACCAACTTTTCTGGTCTAAATATTAGCGGACAGCAAAAGCCCCTTCTTCACCTGCATGTCTTTAACCAGTTCTTCCCCAGTCAGCCCCAGCCAGATTTGTCTCCATTTGCAGATCCTGCACACTTCTTGCCCATTTCTGGGGCCACCTTATGGGTTGTACAAACTGGCTAATCAAGCGATTTGATTGGCATATGATTACATTCATTGTTCATTGATTGGCCCATGGATTTATGTCATTGGATTAGCAATACCGGTACTTATTGTAGCGCTCTTCAATAAGCGTTTCAATAGACAGTTGATGGACAGCCATCAACTGTCATCCGGACAGCCATGTCCAGATGACATGACAGCCATCAACAAAGAAATACACCAAGAGATTCCAGAGAGACTTGTCAATCAAGCTTACACACGCAAAACAACATCACCGGAACATCGACCAAAGCTCCTGTGAGCTCCCATTCTTGACCATATCCACACCCACATATTGAGTAACACACTGTCAATGATGACACACCTATAGAGTGAGACTTGACTAATATTGCAAAGAAGGCAAAGCTAAACTTCCAGAGTAAAAAAATCAACCAAAATGCAGCACCAAGGAGTGTGGATCGGCAGCCTTGGACTCATATCCAGTTCAAGATTGACCTCAACGAAGGTACAACCATTTGCAAGGGTTTCTAGATGATAATGACAGAAGGATTGTGATGCTGTTTGGAAGAAAAGGCAAAAGGTTTTCCAAGGATCTGGATGAAGAAGACACAAGACAGGTGAACACGTGCATACGGATGTCGCGTAACATCTCGACTTCAACAATGAGGTGATTCACAACCAGAAGAGTGAACTGAAGACGTCCATTTTGGTTACACTCTCACAAGAAGGCAAAAACAGAATGCCATTGATGGCTCAAAGTTTGATCAAAACATGGTTCGTCAAGGTTGAGTTGTGAAAGGGGGAAGGTTAGCGTTTCCATACAAAAAAATCAATCAAATTCTTTGGGGGAATCTTCCCTACCTGGGGAGGCAGCGTCCCCATCGAGCAGGTTGTCATCCTCGGTGGTGTGGAAGTCCATGATGATGCCGGCTCCATCCAGCAGCTCCTCGTCACTGCTGGCGCTGGCGATGCTGTTGTAGCTGTTCCTGCAGTAGCCTCTGTGGTAGAGCTGCTCCGACTCCATTTAGCAACGCGCCGTTACCCTGAATGATACAGGAGGGAGTGAGGAGGGGAGTGGTGAAGATGCAGACAGGCTGTGCTGTGAGGAGTCTACATTGCAGAGTCTACGGAGGTGAGGTGGGTCTAAGCTGCTACACATCGACAGGTAAAGGTGGGTTGTTAGCATGCACACTGTCGTCTGAAGCGGATGAATGCCAAAGTTGGATGAGCACAAAGTGAAGCATTCGCGCACACATGTAGAGTCCTGTAAATCTCAACTTTATCCTGAGCTAGAGTGACTTACAAAAGTATTCATAAAACTTATCGCATTTTGTAAAGTTGCATCGAAATACTAGGTATTCATTGATTTGGCCATGTATATGGTTTTCAACATTTTCTTACAAATAAACATCTGAAAAGAGTTTTGCGCTTTTAATATCAGCCCCAATAACTCTGATACCCCTGAATAAAATTCAGTGCTACTAATTGCCTTTACAATTCACCTAATTAGTAAAATAATAAAACGTGTATTTAAATGTATCTGCTCTGTGAAGAATTCAGAGGTTTATTAGAGAACATTGGTGAACAAACAGACCAAGGAACCCAGCAGATGGGTCAGTAGATGTCCAGAAGCCTAAAGTGGGATTCAGAAAGCCTATCATAAATGAAAAAGAGCGCAATAATTTCAATTTGGACAACAGTCGTCAGAGAGATGCTCCTCTTTAATGTGGTTGAAAAGCTGGCATTTTGAGAAATACTGCAAACATTTAACACCCAATACAAAGTAGTTAGTTTGCACTACCTCCCACTTTTGCCTGTGATCCCTATCTAACCTGAATAATTATTATTTGAAATGCAACTTTGGTGAGTGTGCGACCCATGTACAGAGGCCTCAGTCCTCTATGCGGCTGTCATGGGTTCAAGTCTCGGCCCATTGGCCTTTGCCACATTTCTTCTCCAGTAGAGCAAAAAAAAACCTTCAAAAAAACAACAAAAACTCATAATCTGTAGTATAATTTGTTTTGCAAGTTTTGTTTGTTTTTAAAATGTGAAATGTTTTTTTTTTAGTTTAGTAGTTTGGGCAATAATGAGCTAAACTTTTCATATATATTTAATACTTTATGTGCTGCTGAAACAAGTTTGTATTGTTTAATGGGTATTTTTAAATGTATTTTAATACAGTAAGTTTGGAATATTGAAGGTGTATTGTGACCTTATAGTGTCAGTCATTAAAACAGTATTGTCAGGCTTTTTAAATATTGGTGATTTTCCAGAAAATTCCAATTGGTGCACCCTTAGCTAGCTCTCAATGGCGAGCTAAAGCTCCCTTTAGTTTCTTCCAGGATGAAGCGAATGGTACATGTAGTGGAAAAGATGAACCTAAGGTCCGTGTGAGGCCTTTTTCTACACGTGACAAAGAATTTGACCTATCCTCTACATTTTAAGCACTCATCTTCTGCCTTGTTGCGTTCAGACCTAGAGATATTATTTCACCTTTATGTATAAACAGCTAAATTTCTGCATCAAAATACACACCAACCTTACACACCTGGGTAAATATAGGTATTAAAAAGATGAATTTCTCAGATGTTTAGGAGAGTTGATTACTGATAAAAATGCTTCTCCTGAGTCTAGGATGAGCCACCACTTTCTTTCAAACATCTCCACCCTATGGACAAGCTGGAAACTACAGGACTCAGACAGAGGTGACCTAAAATGATCCTCTGCCTACAGTGAAGTCCCAGCAATGTCACCTAAGAACCAGCGATAAGCTGAAGATATTAAAGGAAATATTAGTTTGGAGACACAGGGAGTCAGAGCAATAATGGAAAAGGAGAGAAAGTTCAACAGGCCAATGTAAACTAATTCATTATCTAAGAGTATGTTTTGTTGTGCGTGCGTGCGTGCTTTGGACTTTAAAATAATAAATCAAGACAAAGCATAAGGCAGATGAAGATACAGAAGTGCACACATGTAGTCTTGGTTTCTTAGGGAAATTTACTTCTTCAAAACTGAGAAAAGCGCTAAAACAGCAAACTGATCTTTTTTCAGATCACGTGTCTGTTTCCTGTGGGTCTGACCAAACGGAAGTCTGTGAAAATGTAGGACATCCTTAGTCAGCTCAGATTCACCTTTTTTTCCCGCTTACATGTCGCAATACAAGACATATCTACTGTTTAAGCCTTCTGCAAAGACGTGCAGCTAATATTCTCAGCTGTCTTTAAATTAAACCAGTTCAGAGGCTCCTCCGAAAAACTTCTCCCTTTTTAGATGCCTTTTTTTTTTAATCATTCATCTACATAAATGCGTAATTATGAGCAGGCAGCTCTTATTAATATAATGGAGAGATTATGAAGTCTTTATGACCCATGTGGTTACCACAGACTATAAGGTAATGACTTCTAATCATCGACTGTCAAAGCATAAATGAAACATCTCCAAATTGATGCATATATGCCCAAAATATTCTATGGAAGATGGCTCCATTACCATATTTTTTTTCAGCATAAAAACATAAATGAGCAAAAGTGCAAAATAGTGAAGAGGCTAAATTACCAGCAGCCGTCACAATCAATGTGTTCGAGATCAGGACCGCCTGATTTTCCTTTGAGTGGTTATGATTGGTCAAACTAGCCTGAAAAATCTTTTTTTTCATCCTCTTTAAAGCCAGGTAGTGGCTCAAAATTAAGAACCCGCATTATTTTTGATCTATAAAGCATCATAGTGTTTATTATTGCAGGAATACTAAAAAATTTTAAAAAAGACATTTTTTGGCCCCCCAAAAAATGTCTTCCTGCCAGAAAAAATAGGTGTGAATCACCTGAATAAGGCAAGGAAAACAGGAAAGAAAACCTTTTCAGAGGCAACATTCAAATCGAATCGCCATGAGTCGGAAACTCCTCCTGAGCTTTATCAAATCAGAGAGGCCAGGAAATTCAATTCAGCTCCTTTGGAGAGCCAACCCCGAAGCCACGGATCTTCTGGGTTAGCCCATGTGACACAGTTTTATTACCTCGTGTTAAATGAGAAAAGGTCAGGCTGCTGTTGAGAAAAACTCATTCTCTCTGCTGATTTTAAACCCATTGAGTAGTTTTAAATATTTTTCTGCTATCCTGACGCGACTCCGAAGTCCGGCACCAACTACACCAACAGTGATCACAGCTCAGTGAAAAACCATTCCGACTCCAAAACATTTGAATAATATTTAATAAAAATTATTGTCCAAATAGAAAACTCTACTCAAATTCACAATAAGAATAGTGTTGTTTGTCTTTTGATGACGTGTTTGCTAATGGCTGTGATTGGTTGCGTTTCTCAGACCGCTTCACGGCACAAACGGCTTCTTTGTCTGAAACTCAATCGAGCTGACATTTAAAGCTGGTACACACTTTTAACACACCAGGGGCGCTGATTCATGCGACATCATTAGCCGTGGGAAACAAACAGGCGCACATTTTCTTTTCAACTACACAACTTTAATATGAAATTCCTGCTTTGTATCTTAATGAATGCTTGACCTTTCATGGTTAAAGTTGTAAAAGCTTCTGGTTGCTGCTTTGAATGATATTTTGCAACTTAAATGAAGGATAAATACATCAGAAGGGCTGCAGCATGTTGATAACATAGAAAGAAGTACAACTCAGATTACAATTCAGGATTTCGGGACGTGAGAAGAGAAAAACATTTTTGAAAAAAAATAAGTAAATCAGTCGATAATAGGGCAACAATCAGCAGCAAAGGAACAAACGCTGAACGACTAGTTGAGCAGTGAGCGAGCTTATCTCTCTCCAGCTGGTCGCCATGGAGGTGCTGCCCAGACGATTGTTGCCGAGACGTGACTCAGCGTTTACTCCAACCGACAGCCTCACGCCTCCTCCACACAGAGGGTCGATACTTCGACGCACACATAAGCAACATCAGCTCCAACGCATGCAGAAAAGAGCTTTTACTCATAGTAAACGGCACTTCTATCATTGCTCCACAAGAAAGACCCAGCATCTGTTGCTGCACACTGCTGGGAAGCTGGCTAAGAGAAGTTTGTTGCACTCTTCCCCGCCCCCTAAAATAATGAAATTCTGCACAATAAGAAAATAGCAATATTGTAGTGTCATAATCAATAGTTCAGCAGCAGTAGAAGTAGTTTTTTTTTCTCTTTTCAGATTTTTGTCTTTTATGGCTTTCCAAGATTTCCCAGATTTTAACAATTTTATTTAATACTTTATATGTCATCACTGACCCATGGGTTTTGCTACCATATTAGTATCTATAAAAGACAAAAAATATTCACTTCCAAGTCTCTACAAATAAAAAAGTAAATAATATTCAACAATTTAATAGTTCTATCAAGTTTGAACACTTGATGTAACTTGAAGTCTTTTTAAAATGTTTGCATTTTTTAAGACTTTATAGTTGGTGTTCAGGTATTAATTTTTCAATCTTTCAATAACGCATAATTATTGAGTGACAGTTTCAAATTTCCTGTCACCTTTGAACGTTTTTTAACTCAAAAACCCAACAGGCTGCTGGATGAATGACTGCCCTAACACCCAACCACCAGGCTTAGCGAGTTTTCTGGGGGAAACCTTGCACACACACAAAAAAAGATTTATTTTTCAAATAATCACAGAGAAGGTGGATTTTTTTTTCAGCCATGAATTTTCAAGGATTACCATTATAAATGTTTGTGTAGCTTCTGTATTAAGTTGTTCTATAAACACAGTATTATATTGATCTTCCACAGAAACGACATGTCACAAATGTTATTGAAAGGAAGACATTTCTAAAAAAAAATGAGAGAAAAAAAAACTAGACTAGACTGAACCTCAACCTAATAGAAACGGCTCGCAACTATTTGGTTTGTCTAATTTAATTAGATTTTCTTCCTGATAAACAGAAAAGCACATGAGAAGGGTTATGAACAATCAACTGATAAATCAAAGCTGGCAGATGGAATTGAACTGGGAAACAAGGAGACCACCGACAGCAGACCAAACAGAATCAGGAGGGCAGATTAACTCAATAGCAAAGGCAAATCAAACGAGGAGCTCTGCGGTGCCTTTGGTTTGACCTGTCTGTTACTGCTGGGTAGAAAAGGTTAAACTTAGCACAACACCGTCAGCCAACCGTAAATGTCAAACACACACACCGGCACACAGCGGAAAATAAACATTAACCTCAGTTCATGCTCACCATTCATCACTGCTCCTACTCTCAATGATAAATGGCTGAGAGACACAACAGATTTGATACCTTTTTAAAAGTTGAAATAATTTGAAAAAAGAAAGAAAAAGAAATGGCAAAACAAATATAGTTTGTAAAAGAAACTATTTGGATGATACAAACACACTTTTTCACCACTTCAGTTGGTAATTTATGTATTTTAATCATGTCATGTGATCTTGTTTAACCTCTAATCTTCTGCTGTTTGTCATTTACATTTTTAATGCTGTGTTAGTTAGAAAAATAACATTTTTCACCTATAAATACTACCTTCATCTAAAGCAGATTTTATTTAAAAATGAATACAAACTGATCAAGATTGTTTTCACCCTCATACTTCCTTTTCATTTACGCCATATTTTAAAGAAACACATTTACTCAGCTAAACACCAAGTTAAAAATATGCTAAGGTCAGGAATTTAATGTGTCAATTTCAAATAATTACATCAATTTTATCTCAATTAATTGCATTTATTAATTTTTTTATTATTATTTTTTGTAACATAAAGTTCCAAACCCGGAACCTTTGTGTTGTGTTTCTGGTACGTTTGTAAATCTGATGCACAAGCGACATCAGAAAACAAATCAATGGAGAACAAAACTGGTTTTCTTGGCCCACTGGCGGTTAATTAAAACGATCAGATGGGAAAAGACTCATCTTGCTACTGCGTGTGGTAATACATGGAGGTGTACCGATCGATCGCTTCTGATTGACTTAATTTTTGGTTAACGGCAATTGGGCATTTTCTTTTTACATTAAAGAAAACCTACGGCTCTGTTTACACTGGGCTGGTTTTCAGTGGAGCAGCAGATTAAATTTTTTATTTTGTAACCAGGTTGCTGTGTATTGCAGACTTCTGCCCAGGTCCATCTTGAAAATGAGATCCAGATCTCAATGGGGTTTACCTGGTTAAATAAAGGAAATAAAAAAAAAAAAAGGTGTGTTGGCGATCTCGTGGAACTTTTCCTCAATCAATATTCGAAACAAAATTGGAACTCAAGACACCTTATTGGTAGTTTTTAAGTTTGTTTGTTATTTTGTACTCAACTGACCTCAAGCCATGCAAGCCTTGTGACTTTTTGTGAAAAGCAAAAATACTGATGTGCACTTTCACTTTGGGAAGAGGCTCAAAAGAGTTGAGCCTATTGTAGTTTTCTATGTGAAAAATGGAAAACTAAAGGAGCAGATTTTTTTAGATTAGTTAATTTAGTTTGGACAGCAATGCTCTACACTTTTCATTTATATCTAAGAGTACCCTCTCATGAGTTACACAAGGGCGCAAACTTATTGTTTCACATGTATAGTTCCATGTTTTAAAATACAGTAAGATTCATTGAAGGTGTAATTTAACTTTATAACACCTGATACTGATAGTTAAAACAAAACAAAACAAAAAAAACCACAAGTATTGGTCAAAATTGGAATCGGCAGGCTAGGGTTTTAAAGATCAGTGATCGGCCACAAAACTACAATCGTTGCATCAGTAGTGATAAAATAAAGTGTGGTTGCTTGTGAAGTCTTGCTAGTAACAGCAAGAGTGTTGCATTTTTTAATTAATATTTTGACTGAAGTAACTGTTTTCTTAAAGTTATTTCCTGGCTCATGAACAAACAGGGTTAGGGTTACCATTCTCACTTATTTTTCCCCATTTTGAAGAAACTATAGGGGGTGACGGGATTGCTAATTAAATATCACTGAACACTCTAATCAACTTGAGAAGTGTTTTATTTACATAGCGGTCATTGAACGTCCCAGTAAGTGTGGCAAAAGTGACACCCACTTAAATATTCATGTAATTTGAGATTAAAACTGACTGAACTGCAAACTAATCGGATTCATACCACCGTGGTAACCAGTCCCAATGCTGAAATGGTTGGTTTCCACAGGATACAGCAAGTTTAAGTTGTAATATGAGAGAGACGTATATAAATAGTATCTGTACATTTCAGATTTTTCAGAGTAAATTATAAAAAACGTCAGTTACTCAGTCCCTTTAGCACTCACCCGCTAAGTGTCGTTAGCATCTGTTACATCTGGACTCCCCAGATGGACAAAAGACCCAGCAACAGGGAGCCTTTCGCATGCAACAGAGCTTAAAAGTGGGCTCTGTCTGCAGCCGAAGGCCCTCTTCCATGACAATATCCCCAACATGAGTTCAGACATTCACCCAAGCTGGTGAATTTCCACTCAGTTCACATCAACTGCAACGAGGGGCTCATGCTAACGGAGGTTAGCCTCCACGGCTAGTTGGCTAACTACCGAACACCTGTTCGGCTGCAAAGCGGGGGGGAGAAATAAATCAAGAGTTCACCGCATTAGCAGCTTAAAGATGAAGGGTGGATGACTGGTGTCGAGTGTTAGAACCTCAGAGCACAGTCAGCGAACCCTTCACCTCTACAGCTGCGACAGATCAAAACAAGCAACAAACAGCGTACCTTCCTGATGCCTCAGCCCCGACATAGCAACTCATCCTTTTCCTCAGATTAAGCTAGGCGTGTTTCTTTTCTTGTTCCTTTTCTAAACTAACGGGCTTGACGTTCTCCCCCTCAATATCATCATCATCATGGTGGTGTTTTCTTTCGTCAGTCTAATTCCTCTGTCGGTGACGTTAACTTCCTGTTCCCATCCCAGCAGCGGCGGCTGGAAGGAGGACTTCTGATCAATAATTCACCCAGGAAGAAGGAAAACAAGGTCCTTTGAGGTTTTTAGTCTCAGGAAGGGTGGGTCTGCGAGATAGCTACTCATACACACCTCTGCCATGTTGAAATGAAATGAAAACATCAATTGCAAACTGGTGTTATAGTCAAAGAGGAATTATGAAGATGTGGAACACCTACACAAGGGAGAGAACAACTACTGCACGTTTGAAACAACGACAAAAAGATTTGTTCACAAAGCAAAAATCAACACAAATAAAGTTTCAAACAAAAAGATATCTGATAAAGTCAAAATGTATTTCCAAAACAATGATTTTATGTGTGGTTGTGTAATCATTTGACAAACAGAAACCAGTTTGTATAACTGTAGGTTCTCTCAGCAATCAATTGCGGAGTTCATCAAGGCTGAGAGTTGGGACCAAAACTTTCAATACATAATAATGGCGTCTGTGAATTAAGTTGTGAACCACACCGTTTTATTTAAAGAAGTAAAAATGTTTTTGTTAAAAACACTGTGGAAAATATGGTTTTCATGGTTAAATTCAACCATTTTTAATTGAAATAAAAACTGCATTTGCAATCTTTGATAAAAGAGCGATGATTTGTTTTCCCTGGTTTCAGTCTCCCAAGTTACCTTTTTAGAGCTAGATCTAAGACTTCATAGAAAATTTCCACTGAATAAAATAAAAAAGTGTAACATATTCCAGCTGAGACATTTTCACCAACACTTGATATGTGCAAAATAATTTTCTTCTATAGCTGGTGGGTTGAAGAAGGCAGCACTTGTGTGATCAACACAAAATCCTTGTTTTGCAGGAAAACGTAATAAATCCTATATCATGTAGAAGCATCACAACATTCTACATCACATGTTAAAACTGAACTAAATTATTGACCATTTATAAAGAAACTCCTTTGCATTTTTCATTTAAACCATTTATTTATATAATAAGAAATCTCTTGGTCATACACATTTCAGAAATTAAATCTTGCTATGTCTATTAAGTTAGAAAATTGATTGCAATTATACCTCTTATAACCTTAAATTGATACATATCAATAAATGCCTAACATTGCTTGCAATCCTTAGTGCTTTTTGTCCAACGGTGCCATCTAGTGGTAATTACTTACAGATAGGAAACAGTGACTTTGTCAAAGAATAAAGTCTAAAAATTCAAGAAAAATTAAAAATAATTACAGTAGGACTCAAAATTCAAACCAATAACGTCAGGTTTGCAAATCATCATATAAATCCAAATATTTCCAATGAATTTAGAACAATTACGTAACCTAACTTTTCAAGACTGTGTAGTAAGTGGAACAGTTTTTATTCTTATTTATTTATCAATTTTATCTTTCCACCTTTAATCACAGGTTTGACTCATAGTGTGGTAAAAAGCAGTGTCCCTGCAGTGCTGTTGGACAGGCATGTTCTTCCTGGTCCTACTGACTTTGTCCAGGTTGATCTCCACCAGCACCATGCCTGGCTTCTCCCCTCCACAGTCACCCACCACTTCCCCCCAGGGGTCGACGGCTAAGGCGTGGCCGTAGGACGAACGCTTCTCGTGGTGCCGGCCTACCTGCGCTGCTGCCAGGACAAAGCACTGCGTTTCTATTGCCCGGGCACGGAGTAACACCTAGAAACACATCACAGAACGATCAATCAAACTTTACTTATTACTCTGAAATTATGTTTAGATTTTGGTTTTTGCATGGGCAGGTAAGTTATTCCTACAGCTTAAAATATCAAATTATCATGGTTTACACACAAAAATTTGAAATCTAATTATAAAATATGATATGAAACAAATAAAGTAGGTTTCCCATATCATTCCTCTAGCATCTAATCAAAGTACTTCAAATCATAGGAACAGTATGATGGAAGTCTTGTTACCGATAAGCAGTTGTTGCATAATATTGTTGTATCATAGCATTGTGATCCTACCTCCCAGTGAGCAGCTCCTGTTGCTACTGTGAAAGCAGATGGATACGTAAGGATATCTGCACCGTGTCTTTGCAAAGCAAGCGATAACTCAGGGAACCTCAAATCATAACAGATGCCCAGTCCGACCTACAGCACACAAACAAAAACGACGTCAACAAATCAAAGATGAACTAAAAATATAACCTGTCAGTGCTTTGTCTCATTCAATCCTGAAAACTCTCATCGTTTCTGGCTTACAAACCTAATCTGTGAAAGCAAGGACTTATAGTGCTTCTGTAGGGTTATGATGAGATGGATATTGTTTCAATAAAATGCCCACCTTGCCAATTGGAGTCTGCACTGGAGGAACCAGGGAGGCTCCGGGTATAGTGAAGGAACTTTCTTTGAGTGACACACCTTTTTCCGGCAGCTCCACATCAAACAAATGGGACTTTCTGTAGACTGACAGGATGTCACCTGTTGATTTAATGACAATTCATAAGTGTAAATGTTGCATGATTGACTCTGGTTTGGTCTGGATCTCAGAATAAGGTGTGCGTTTGTGTTATTAGATGCACTGCACCTTTGTTATTAATGATAACATGGCTGTTGTAAATGCGTCTGTCGTTCTCCCAGTCGTGTCCTCGTTCATGAAATCCTCCCAGAGACAGCCACACGTCCAACTTCCTGAAACAAAGAGTTTTAAATAACAATAATATAAAAAAAAAAATTAAGATTAATATACTCCTAATATGTAGCGAGAACATATTTACATCTTCGCTGCTGTGGACAAACATATAAACATATTTTAAAGCCATGTCATAATTGCTCAATAGACTGGAAGTTGTGTGGCCCCACCTGGCAAGCTGAGTGTATCGGGAGATTATGTCCCCTCCCAGAGGCTCTGACATTGACAGTGTCTCCTCTCTGCTGGATCCAATGTAGTCAAATCCCTCTGGCAGGAACACCATGCAGGCCCCTTGCTGCCTGGCTTCCTCCAGCAGCTGTTTACAGGCAGAGAAGTTGGCCTCCTTGTCTGGGGTTGCCATAACTTGACAGACTGCAGCTACTGGGTTCGGTGAAGTGGACATCCTGCACAAAAAGGAACGACTACAAGGAGGAGGGTCGGGAAACATGTCAAGTCAACAATGGTTGATGATTAACTGTGCAACTTACTGGACTTATTGCACTTATTGTTTAACTCTGTACAGCTTCACTTTCATGGCAAGTACAGCTGGGAAACAGAAACATTTAAATTGGGTAGCCTTGTAAAAGTAAATTGTGTTTTAATTTACATTAATTAAGCATTAAAACAACCACCTTAATGCTCAAATTTCCATACAAGTGCTTTTACTTGGAAATAACAAAAAAGTCCTACTTTTTGTCAAACTCACGAGTTGAGAGTACATATCTTAACAATAATAATAAACACACCTGTTTTGCAGCATGTGATGGCGTCCCAGAGCTGATAGAGAGGCCAAGTACTTCACAGATGATCCCAAGTTGCACCTGAACATTGGTCCCACACAGGTTAACCTCTGCTGTTTACATTATCTTGGTGTTTTATTAACGTTTAGTTTCAGCTCAGTCCTCTGCTGTGAAAAGGTGGTTTAGTCTTCTTCTCTGCTATTCATCAAGCAACCGTGGTGCGTTCTGTCGCCATCTACTGGGGACTCTTTGCCACTATAAAAAAAAAAATTAAATTGACGCTACTGTACTCCAAAAGGAAACAAATAAGGCTTTGCAGATCATAACAAGTCAGATTAAAATACAGAGTAAATATCAATGTTGTATAATTATAATGTAGGTGAGACAAACAAGGCTTTCCGAGTTAATAAGAGTGTACGTTTGTTTATGGTATTATTTGAAATGGTAATAAAAACATTTTTGTATCTTCATGGAGCAGCTAAGATTACATTACATTAAATTTTTACATTGTTATGGCCAGGGGTGTCAAACGTTAAAAGTTTTCTGTTCTCAACAGCATTTGCGCGCAGGCAACCGCATGAGCCACCTTTGAACATCTAGTTGGAGGTCCTACTCGGGAACACCCTTCCAAGATGGCAGCCAACAGTAGCAGCACGGGTAGCAAGACCAGCAGCAGTGGCAGCGGAGGAAAACAGTCCGGCCCGTCGGCTGAACAGGTACTCTCATCTGCACGCAGATTGCATTTTGTCGGTGTAGACACTGTTGTTGCCCATCTGAGTCTGGCGGAGTAAAAGCCGTCAACTGGACGGCCAGTTAGCTTAAGCTAGCGTTAGCTTCCCTCTCTATCGCTATCATCTGAGCATCAGTCTGCTTCATAAAACCTCTCAATAGCGACTTTCTCAGAGAAGTTAGTGTATTAAATCTTTTAAACCAGTTTACCTCGGGCTTATTGTTCTGGTTATTTTCTTTCAACTTTAGCATTACTGAAAGCTGTCGGTGCTGTTTGGTATGACGAAGCGAAAGTCTATTTTTATACCCAAATGTGGGATTCTTGCAGTGTCTCCAATCTTTCACCAGCTTCATATATAATTAATATGCTGCACTATCACACTCTCTTGTCATAAAAGTTTCGAACTTTTATGTTATAGGACTTTTTCATTTTGGTTTAAATGTAACTAAAATTGGTTAGTGGCAAAAGGACAGAAAACTGAAAATAAAACCACAAAAATGTATAAAAAGTGAACAGATATTGGAACATTTTTCATTAAACCATTGCTCAATTCTGTTGCTCTCTTCACACACAGTGAAATTATCTGTTAAATTCTTTTTTTATGCCTCTAATATGCATCTAGATAAGTTGAAGCATATAGTGATAAAATTTTTATCCAACATTGCAATCTCAAATACAATTTTCAGCTAAATCCAGTAAGAAAAACGAAACACTTTTGTTTTTCTTATTAAAAAACTAACCTGTTAACATTTTAAGATTTCAAATTGACTGGGAGAGCTGTAGTTAAATAATAAAATGACTCCTGAAATATGTATTTCCTTATAATTGATTGCTAGACTTCTGATTATTCATTATTATTTATTTAGTTCTGATGACTTTATCGTTTTACAGGTTGTTGCAACATTTCAGAGAATGCGGCAGGAACAGCGCAACATGGCGTCTAAAGCTGCAGAGCTGGAGATGGACATCAATGAGCACAGGTTTGTCACTGAGGTCTCCTCCTCTGCAGCATTTTCTGCTTTCTCATGTTTTAATAGTCTATATGGCAACAGTTGACTTAGGCAGTAATAGATTTTGTATGGCATTCTGTGAAGAATTACAAAATATTAGTTTTAGTACTTTTTCAGGGCTTAATTTCAGTGGTATCGTTTCAACTCGTGTTTGACTTCCTCCTTTTCTGTTCAGTTTAGTAATTGACACTCTAAAGGAAGTGGACTCTTCGAGGAAATGCTTTCGTCTGGTAGGAGGAGTGTTGGTGGAGAGAACAGTGAAAGAAGTTCTACCTGCACTGGAAAACAACAAAGAACAGGTAATCTAGAGAGTAGTGACTGTACCCATAATTTGTATTTAAAAGCACTGACATAAATGCTATTATTTTCCAAAAAAGCCACATTACACTCAACTTTTTATGTGGTAGAGCTATATAATTATACAAAGTGTGTTTCCAATACTTGTTTTCTTTAAATTCCCAAAAAAGATTTTACTATTTTTTTTCTTCTGTCACTCAAAATTTTAGGTATGGTAAATGATTAATTAGATTTTTCTCTTTTCAGATTTCTAAAGTAATCGAGACCATCAACACGCAGATGCAAGCGAAAGGTCGGGAGCTAACGGAGTACAGAGAACGCTACAACATCCGTCTGGTCGGAGAGGGCGAAGGAGACGGCCAGGACCAGTCTGCGGCGCCGTCCGGCAACAGCGAGGGAGGCGGATCTAAAAGTGGAGCTGGAGTTTTAGTGTCGTAGCTTAAGAGGATGGACAGTGATGGAAGGGCCTTCTGATTACTGCATCACCAAACAAAGAAAATTTAAACCCTGACGAAAGAAGAAAAAATCTGAACTCTTCACAGGAAGTGTTTGGACCGGGGGATTTACTGTAATTTCTACAAAATGTAATACACTTAGTTTTTCACATCCGATTCAAGCAACTATATTCTGAGTCTGTATGTTTGGTTATAAGTAATAATATTTGTTTTCCCCCCGACCCCCAAATACTTTCATAAGCAACTACCAATTAAATGCATACCCTTTTTTATTTTAAGCTGATTTTCTTATAGGCAGTTTGACATAATTTTCTTTTTTAGGATTAGGAAAAACACTTAAATGTTAGAGTTCTGTAGTGCGGAGTTGAAAATAACCTAAAATACCTTGAACATCTAAGTGTCTTTTGCCATTGATATTTGGTATTTCCAACACTTCAGCTTTTGCACTATTACCTTAAACAGATGGAGAGTTGAATGTGTGGGAGTCTACAGTAGTTTTTCAGTTGTACAAAATGTCATTTGTGCAATGAAGGAAGAGCCCGTCAGGCAGTTTGACGCCATGTATTGAGCAGAAACTAGAGAAATGGCTTCAGAATCGTTAATAAATCAAATCTGTTTAATGTGGTTTCCAATTTTTATTTGTGTTTCACTATTTCAGAACCTATTGCAGAGGCTTTGTGTAGTTGTAGGTTTTAGTATCAAGGCCTTTTTCAGTCTGTTGAGAAGTAACGAAACATGATTTCCCCAGAGACTCAGTTACTGCCTCATTTAAGGTTTAAATGTAAAATTACTTACTAGAGCCTGATGTATACTGATACTGAGGTGTATGTAGTAATGGCAACAGATTTTTTTTTTGGTGCATGAAATAAAAAAAATCTTCTGATTCATTGGTTTAAAATTATTCTGACAAGTCACACTATAAATTACTTCCATTTTTAAATAAATACTTCAGGCATATTGTTCCTAGCAAACCTATTGCTACAGATAGTTTTTGTATCTCATCTATATCTATGTTGAGCTATTCCTAAACCATTGTTGTAGAACAATTTATTCCTTTTAATGAAGCCACAGAAATCAGGAAACTTGTTTTCTTTCTTCAGCTTTCACAAACTTGACATGTAGAATTTTAAATAATACCACCTTATATTTGTTAAGACTATTCACGGGAGTTTAGCAGAGTAAATTTTGTTGATTTTACAAAGAAAGAAGCAAAAAAGAAAACCAGGCAACACCCACAGTTGACACTTAATGCACCTTACCAAGCTCCCCCCACAACCTAGAAAATCCCACGTGGCCGCAAGTTTCACAAAGCCTCGCGGCGTGCTGTTTCTATGGCGTCTTCCACTCGGTCTGATTCTCTGCAGAGTATTTCTGAGTCGATTAGTGCATCATTTCACCAAATATCAGCTACAACAATGGACAGAGGAACTAACAAGTACATGCGAAGCTTCACTACACTGATGTTGTAATTTTCAGTCCGATCATTTCATTTTGCAAGCTTTTAGGAGTTATAGAGCCCGTTAGCTACAAAAGCTAACAGATGTTAGCTTTACGTCAAAGGAAGGAATTACTCGCTCAGTTGGTTGATTCCACAGTTCTCTTATTAGAAAGACAGTTATGTCCTAGTTGAACAACTCGGCTCCTAATTTTTTAAAAATTAAATAAATTCATAATTGAAATATTATGTAGCAGAAATCAGTGGAGAGTCGTGTAACTGCCTGTGCCGTGTCATTTAGCAGGAGCACAGTGCCAACTGGTTAATGTCAGCTCACAAGCTGCTTAACGATGGGTTTGTCTTTTTAAAAAAAAAAATAAAACTCAGCGAAAGACTTATTTATACAGCTGGTCATTTTCACTTCTAACATGGATACTTCTTTAGTTTTAAGTTTATGTTATTCCGTCTTCTAANGTCTTCTAACGGTAAAATTTCTTACTGCTGTTAGCGTTGACTTGCTAACAGTGTTTGCGAAACGACTCAGCAGAAAGGGCAAACAAACATAAAAACAGTGAACCACCATAGTAGTGTTGACCCAGCTGCTCCCCTTAGACCTCAGACAAAACATACACTGCTTTTCTTTTTCGATTGTTGATGCGAAAACTTTCTGCCGGTCTGCTAGTCCACAATGTAGTCTGGCACTACATTAGTATGCGTTTACTATTTGCTTGTGTTTGTGAGGCGGCCACGCACATGGTAGCCGTGCTATGACGTAGAATGGGCATCAGCCAATGAAACACGGCCCCTGTGGTAAGGTCCATTCTTTTCATTGTCATCTCTTCTCCTCAGGGTCATCTGAGTGAAGGCTATGGGAAGCTGTGCAGCATCTACCTCAAACTGCTCATCACCAAAATGGAGTTTCACATTAAAGTGAGTCGGCCGGCCAATAAAACCGTAAAACCGAGCGTCAGCCTCCCCCATCCCCTTCTCCTCTTCCTTTGTAATCTTTGCCCCAGACCCTCCTCCTGTGGGGGGAAATTCCAGCTTACTCATTATTATCCTTTGAAGAATCAGTAATGAAGCACTTTTATGAGACAGCTGAGCAGAGGCGTGGAGGTGACATGAGATACTGCTGCTGCTTGCTCTCATGAAGCCGGATTCTTGTCAGTAAAGCGACTCTCTGACATCTAAGCTCCTTCATTCTCATTTCTGTTGGCAGATTGTTATAAATTTTGTCTCACACCTTCAAACCATCATGGGCGTAGATCTGTGGGCACTGCTGTGGGTTGGACGCGTTGTCCAGCGTCATCTTTGTGGACTGACGCGTAACCTGACACACTTATTGCTGTGGCTAAATAATTGACAAAGAGCCAATAAGCATTCTGATAAATTAATCATTATGCATCAACAGTAGAAATAATGCAAAGAAGGACTTTATTCATAAACTGAAGCGCAGGAATGTGAAATATTTCAGAGATGTGTGAGGTCTGAGCCTTCCATTCAGCCTTCCTATTACCTGCTGAAAGTCTCGATTGTTGTTTTTAAACATGAAGACAGGGTTTTCCTTAGTGTATTATAAGCCTGGCGGGCCACCAGGCTTGTGCCCCCACCAGGCTTAGCATTGTTGATTTATTAATTTTCTTTTTTTTAATGATCGCCTTTTTTTAAGACTTTATAGTTGGTATTTAGGTATTAATCTTCCAGTCTTCCAAAAATGCATATCAAATGATATTTTCAAAGTTCCTGTCAACTTGAAACATTTTTTACCTTAAAAATACAACAAGTGGCTGGATGACTGCCATAGCGCCCTGAGCACCGGGCTTAGCAAGTTTTCTAGGGAAACCCTGGAAGATGTTCAATTATTGTATTTTATTTTAATCAAGAGTTTTCCCTGAGTTGAGAACAAATATTATGCAAAAGCAGCACAGAGGTGTACATTTCTTACGTTTACCACATAGGAAGTCACCATTTAATCTTTTAATGAAGCTACTGGTGGTCAAAGTTATCAGATTCTGTCAGTAAATTGTATCAAATGGATGTCTGGACTTTGCGGTTTGAGTTCAAAGCTCGGTTTTTGCCCCGTTCTGTTTCAGAACCCTCGTTTCCCCGGCAACCTTCAGATGTCGAACAGGCAGCTCGACGAGGCGGGAGAGAATGACGTCAACAACTTGTGAGTGTGGCATGCTGCTGCCGCTCTGGTTACCTCACCTTACTGGTGGATTTAACTGGTTGAGCTCCAGGATGGTTGTGTTTTAATGGTGCCTCCATACGAGTGTGACAAGCAAAGCTTCATTCAAAACCTGATAGTAAATAATTAATAAATCAGCTAAAGCTAATCACGATGATCAGTGGTTAATAAATAAACAGGAATAGTTCTGATATTAACCAAAAAGCTGGAATGTAACGTGCATTATATTCCAGGTGGGATAAATTATGAACTTTCTCATCTGCAGCTTCCAGCTCACAGTGGAGATGTTCGACTACCTGGAGTGTGAGCTCAACCTCTTCCTTGGAGGTGAGTTTTTCTGCTCCATAGGACCAGCTACCTCTATGTTAAGTACACACACACAGATACTCTCTAACAGACAGGAAGTACAGTCTGTCTGATAAGTGTAATGTGAACGGAAGCAGACAGATGGGGAGCGCTGAAATCACCTCCGATCTGTTCTGCGGCCCTTTTGTTGCCTGGCTGAGTCACCTGAGGTTCATGTCTGCGGAAGCAGCGGAGCCGGTTAAAAATAGACTGAAGGAGGTGACCGGGAGAGCAAATTCAGCCTCCAGTCATAAAAGATAAGGAGGAAATTACATTCAGACTGCTTATTACTCGTCCTCATGATGCCATGCAGCCGCCTCCAGATCCCCCGGCTCCACCTTTCCAAGTAAACTAGATTACACTTCACTGGTTCGTCTTTTTTAGGGGTTCCATGTCTTTCAACATCAAATACCAGGGATCCTCAAATCCAAGCCTCAAGGACTGATGTTCTGCTACTTTTAGATGCGTCTCTGCTTCAACACATTATTTTGCAGATACACCTCTAGCACCACTGTAAACACATCTCTCACAAATCCATTTTTAAAAATGCCTGAGATCCCTGGAAGTCAGAGTTCTAACATGAAAGCTGTTCCAATAATAACTCCACTCATTCATTGTTAATACGTTTCAGACCAGAACTGTGCGGTTCATGTTAGTCCATCCTCTGCTGTTGTGTGTTTGTTTTTGTTTTTTTAAAGTGTAACGTCATGTGAAAAGTGTGTGTGTTGTTCGGCAGTCAGGAAACCACGCCTGCGTCGCTCTGAGGCTCTCATGGCCCGACTCCGTAATGATGGAGGCAGAGACTGAGTCAGACAATCCTGACTCTGTTCAGGTTGTCGCTCCCTCGCCTCTCCATTTGAAACTCCTTTCCTGTTTTCCAACTTTGAAACAACTCTGAGCCATGACTGCGGTTCTCAGACACTCCAGTGCAGTTGAAGCGATGAGGTTTGTTTTCGGAGTGTGCTTGTTGATTGTTGTCACAGGTCCTCTCCTCCGCAGTGTTCAACTCTCTGGACATGTCTCGGTCTGTGTCGGTGACGGCGGCCGGTCAGTGCCGCTTGGCTCCCCTCATCCAGGTCATCCTGGACTGCAGCCATCTGTACGACTACACCGTCAAGCTGCTGTTCAAGCTGCACTCCTGTGAGTCACACACCTTTGTCGGGCAAACCGCAGCACCATCAAAACCCATCTGAATATTGGTTCCATTTTCTTTGACCTTTCTTGGTCTGGAAAGTGTGTTCTGTCTTTAAAAAAACTTTGATCAACAGATTTATTGGATTATTTGGTTCCTTCATGAATACAGGGCAGTAAAAGAAAAGGTAGCACTTTATTTGAAGGGGTGTGCATAAGACGGACATGACACTGTCATAAACATGACATAACACCTGTTATGAACGTGAATGAGTGTTGAATGGCTATGACTGTTGTCATGAAGTGTCATTCGGTAAATGTCATTTTTTCTGCAAAGTTGTACTAAAGGCTGCATTAAAACTCCATTAAAAGTGTCAACTTTGCATTGAAAATATCTATTTACTGATTACATCGAAGATTACATCTGCAGCAGAAACTATCGGACAGTAGAATATACGTTTTCTTTTTTACTTGATTATTTTAACGGAGTTGCAGATAAAATGGTTTCTGGTTGCCTGATCGTATGACTCTGTTTTTACTGTCAACAAACAAACCTCAAGGCAGGTTTTGTGGTCTTTAAACTTGTGGCTGTTTGGATCTGTGATTAAACTGAACACATTTTCTCTATTTGGAGAAGACAGGCTTATAATTATAGAATATTTAAATGCAATTTTTGTTAATCATAACCAAATATTGCAGAAAAACTGCAATACTGGATTATGTAAATTCCTGTTTGAAAGGTTTTCTTTATATATGAACACAAAACAATTGTGAATACAAGATTTTTTTTTTTTGTTTGTTAAATATATATTTATATGCATATCTTGTCCTGCAGCCTAATATTGTCTTGATTCTTGAGCTGAATGTATTGATGCAATGCTGGTGCAACATCAGATTTTCTGAGACAGATTTAGGCTTTTTAAAGATATTTGTGTGCCACCACCAAGTGTCCAGAGCTCCTCACAGACATTCTTCAAGATGTGTTTGAAATAACTTGATTGAACCTTTGCTCGCAAACTAATTCTTGAAATCTGAGAGACTTGAAAGACGGATACGTTTCTCTGACAAGTGTCGCTTTTGAAATCTCTCCAAATTCACCCTGAAGCACCAAGACATCCAGCTCAGTATCATCTATTCTGACACCGGTGCTTTTATCTTTCCAGCTTTAAAGTGTTTTTATTATTCTCAGCTGCTGTCAAACACGTTTTACGTGTGAGGCTGTATATTTTCCTACTCTGAGCACAGAGCTGTTTGTGTTTGCAGGCCTTCCAGCCGACACTCTCCAGGGCCACAGAGATCGCTTCCAGGAGCAGTTTAAGAAGTACGACTTTCCCTCAGAGCCGCACAGAAGCCATACCTCAAAGTATCACCCTGTGTTCACGCATCCTCTCCTGTTTCAGGCTGAAGAGTCTCTTCTATCGCTCCAGTAACTTGCAGTATTTCAAGAGGCTCATTCAGATCCCACAGTTGCCTGAGGTTTGGATGATTCCAACCGCCTTTTATTCCTAATACTCCCACTGCTGTGGTTGCTGATTCACTTTGTGTTGCTCAACTAATTGAACAACAGCAGCATGTTTACATCATGTTTATAAATGTTGTCATCAGTCCTGTCGGGACAGGCTGAGCATCTAAAACTGAGCCACACGTTTAGTTTCCTCTGTTTAAATATTGAAAACTTTTCTGCAAGCAGCTTTTAATGCAACACACTGATCGGCTTTGCGATTCTTGCAGAACCCGCCAAACTTCCTGCGTGCGTCCGCGCTGTCGGAGCACATCAGCCCCGTGGTCGTGATCCCCGCTGAGTCGTCTTCTCCCGAGTCGGAACATGTGGTGGAAACGGAGGACCTGGTGGACACGGACGTCCCGTCCCTGCCGGTAAAATCCTCTGCGGTCCTGGATTTAATTCATGGTTCCTGGCCTTTAATAAATTTCCTAGAATTTTGACATGCCCTTATATTCAAATTCAAATATAATTTATTAGGTTTTGAGTCGTAGTAACGGTATCATTTTATCATTTGAAATGATACTCAGATTCTTCCAGTTCACCTTGTTTCCACGGTTACGCATTTTACAACTGTCTGAAAGTGAAAAACTCTTCCAAAAACTCTGCCTTGTTGCATTTACTCCACACAAGAAGAAATGATAAAAATTTCCCTAAATAGTAAAACTTCTCTTAAAAGTAACAACAGGTTTGTTCTCTCTTCCCAGGCTCCCTCTGAGGTTAAGTTTGATGACCTGTTTGGCACTTCTGCTGCTATCGATCCGTTCAACTTCAACAGCCAGAATGGCATGCGCAAAGACGACAAGTGAGTTTCATAAATGCATCGCCGTGTTTTCTAATTGTGACGTCTTGATTGGTGCTTGTCACAAGTTTGGTCAGATTAATATGCCATTTCAATTTGTGGGATTGACATCACTGGTGTGCCTTATGTGGAATTTGGCTATCCACATAAGCCAAATTATGTTTCTGTTGAGAGGTTTAAAAGTTTGTTTGTTTGTATCAACTGTGAATATTGTGATTCCAGTTTGTTCCTCTGTCTGTGTTCCTCAGAGACCGTCTGATCGAGCAGCTGACGAGGGAGATCCAGGCCCTCAAGGAGGAGCTGGAGTCTTTCCAACTGGAGGTAAGGATCATAGGAACGTCCTCCTTACTTCTGTTCTCTATCTTGTTTTCGACCCGGCTTGCTGTCCCGTCTGTCACCAGAGCGGCCGGCTGTGTCAGGCTCTGAGGGGCCGCGTCAACGAGCTGGAGGCGGAGCTCGCAGAGCAGAGCCACCTGAGGCTGCAGGCCGCAGGCGAGAGCGAGTTCCTGAAGGCGGAACTGGACGACCTTCGGCGGGCCAGGGAGGACACGGAGAAGGAGCAGCGGAGCCTGACGGAAATCGAGAGTGAGGCGGCTTTTATTTCTGTACAACAGCTCAGGCTCTTTCCGTGTTTTCACACCTGACAGTCCGGTATACTCGGTTTGATCGGGAACCAAAATTGCAACATTTGCTACATTTTTAGCCGGTTCGGTTCACTTTCACATTAAACGATATTCACGTCTTCACCTGTGGAGATGCTGCACCAAGAGCCACTTGAGGAAATGACATGAAAACCTCTGAAGAAGACATAATTGCTGCTTCCTTCTTCACAAAATGTAAACAAAAATGGAATGGCGTCAGATTTTGCAGCTGCAGGATTTCTTTTATTTCTTTGGTAAAAGACCGCAATCCATTTCTCCTGCTTGCACTAGACTTGCATGTTTGTGTTTTGTTTTTGTTTTTTTAATTAAATTTACCCAGAATTCCCTACTCTACAATCCACTTCCTCCTTAGTATATGCATTCGAACTGCGCAGAGTTCACTTTAATCAGAGACATAGGCTTCTAGGCAGATTAGTTTGCTTTTTTGATCCATATCAGTTTGTGTTTGTGCATTGACATCTCCCCAAACAAATCAAACTTTCTATGCAAACGAAATAAGAAATAAAATGGACTAAACAGGGCTGGTGTGAATGCACCCTAACCTCTGACCTTCATGTAGTCTGACTGATCTTGAACTACATTGCAAAGAAAAATAGACAAAAATGCCTTGCTGTGCTATGATGTACTGCGGAGAGGTAGTAATACTTTAGGCCACTTTTGTCAGAATTTAATATATGAGAAACATAAATTAAATAAAATGAGCTAAAACAATGATATGATATATTACTTTATGTACAGTAAGGATGTAAATGGTACGCCTGCTAATGTTTTTCTAAGCTTTCTGTGTCCGTTTCTGTCTCTCCCAGGAAAAGCTCAGGCCAACGAGCAGCGCTACACCAAGCTGAAGGAGAAATACACAGAACTGGTTCAGAGTCATGCAGACCTGCTGAGGAAGGTGAGGAGGACGCCGTCTCCAGATCCTTCCATGTCCTCGTTGCAGCTCACAATGCTTCAGAGTCCGGTCCCGTGCTGTTTTGTGCAGAACGCAGAGGTCACCCGGCAGATGACGGTGGCCCGGGCGGCTCAGGATGAGGTGGAGGCGGTCCGCAGGGAGATGCAGGAGAAGGTGAAGAGCGCGCAGGAGGCTGCGGACAGACAGGTGAGGACCACAGAAAATGTTTTTGTGGCCCCCTTTTTAAAAAAAACAAACAAAACAAAAACAAAGTGACCTGAGCGACAAAGTTTGAAATCTGAAGTGTCGTGACTCCTTTTGTCGTTCAGGAGAGGGAACAGGTGAAGCAACTTCAGGAGCTGCAGAGAGAGCTGGTTTCCACCCAGACAGAACTGGACTCCCTGAAGACCACCATGGCCTCATCCCAGCAGGTCAGTCTCAGCAGCTGCCAGGAACAAAGATGGGAGATCTTGATGATTTACTAATGATCCTAATCGATCTATAAATAATCTAAACCTTTAATAATCTAATTGCGGCAACATTTTCACTGTCAGAGTTTGGCATTTCTTCTTCAAACATTTCCTGCTTTAGACTGATTTTATGTGGGGGGTTTTTTAATCTTGTTTCACATTTCACATTATTATAGTTAAACTGGATGATGCTGTCTAATTGCTCCTACATATAGTTGGCACATGTTTTTCAAGTAATAATTTGTGTTACAGAAGGAATCTTTGATCATTTTCAGGCCTAGATGAGATCTGGAAAAAGAAAGCCAAGACTTAAACATCCATAAAACCATAACATAAAAAAGGGAAAATGTTTAAAAAGAGAATTTTTATTTAAAAAAAGAGTTTTTACAAACATAATATAGGTATCCAATGCATAATCTGTTTAAACATTTACATTTAGTTTCAAATAATCCAGTCAAGATTTTGATTTAAGGATGAAATATTCTGAAACAGAGTTATCAGAATAAACCAAACAAAAAGAAAAAAAAATTAAATAGCCCATTATCAGATACGTTGAACATTGCACTTCAAGAATTAAACATACTGAAAATTAAACTAAATTTGAAATTGCTGAAATTAGACCTGGAAATGTTTGGCAGCCAGGGCTCTGTACCGGATGTCTGACAGGTTTGATATCTGCTTCTACAAACCTGAGTTAAATCCATAGCAGGGTTATGTAGAACTCGGTTTCGTCCTTTCGTCCAGGTGATAAGGTGTGTTGGAGCAGGGAGGCATCAGAGTAACTGGTTAATTATTCAAGATGTTTTGCTGACTCACACAGCTCATGCTTCACCGACTGTACTTTTACCTTAACAAGAGTGACAGGTGGACCTTTGTTAGCTTCCACATCATTCCTGTCCATGTGGCCGGAAATATTTCTAAACAGAATGAATTTAGTTTGTAAAGTTCTGTAGCCTTTTTTTGTTGTTGTTTTTTTTCAGCCAGCTGACCGGTCTCAATTCTCCACCATCCGTCTGGAGAAAACTCCAGTTGTTCTGCCACTTTCTCTGGGATCTTATTAAAAAAACTTGTATTGAAGCTGCTATTTTTAAAACCGTAGGCATTCCTTGATACCAGTAACAAGTCCATTCCTAATAAGGACTGGTGGGATGACTAAATCCTGACTAATGGTGATATCAATGACTATAAATGGGAGAACTGGACTTTTTTAAGCTTTTGTTTGAAGGAAAGACATCATTAACCTTGACTGGAATCAATATCATTTCACAGGTTTAAATTCAGCCTTAGCAACTTTGTGACTCTTTTGAAGAATCAACCTTTATTTTTGAGATTTGTGAATGTTTTTTGTTGTAGCTCTAAAAGGAAGTGAATGTTTGTAGTAGCCTGGCAGTAAAAAAGAAACAGTAAAATGTTCAAACTGTTGCTGATATTTGGCCACTTATAATGAGACATTTTGTTTCCAGAGCTAACATGCAGCTAAAAATAAAGATTTGGAGGGTGTGTGTGGGTGTGTGACTGAATTAGTGTATCAAATGAATTGTTTGCTGGTTTTTCCTCCCAGTTCTTTCCAACTAGTTTCTCAAATATTCACCTGATTTATTTTTTTTCCCAGCCTTCCATTTGTGACGTCCCCGTTTTGTATTCTGGTCTTATCAGCACTGCCACTCTTCCTGTCTCCATCTAATCCCTGTAGTCTGTTTTTAACACAGCTGACGTCTCTCAGCTCGTCTCCTGCTCCTTTTCTTGTTTCTCTTGTTATAAAAGCGCTCTTCTTAACTTTGCTGTTTCTTGTTCCTTCCTCTTTTTCTACCGGACCCACTGACAACTCAGAGCGTAAGTTTTCTGTTCTTTTCTTTTTCCTTTCCTTACATTTCATTTACGTTTATTTTAAAGTCTAAAGCTCTGGTATAAAAGATCAGCTACACTGTCATCACTGGTTTCACAACCTCAGCTTCCCACTTTGTCTTTGACCTCAACCCAAACCTCTCTGGAGTTTCCATGGCTCTCCACAACCTCAAATCAAGGCAGCGTCACTCAAACTAGTGGCTAAAGATAACAGGCTGTCAGTTCATCCTTAAGAAGTCTTAAAATGTCTTAAATTCATTTAAAAAAGAGTCAGGATGGCCTCAAATATGTTAATCACAGATCTTAAATTTTGTCCTGTTTAACCTCATATACATATTTTTTTCTCCTGGGACTTTTCTGTCAGACGTTAAGTTTGAGCCGTGTGTATAAATCTCCATTGATTTCTGTGACTCGCTATTCACTACTAACATTTTTGCTAGCTAGCTTTTGTTATCTATCTCCAGCTGTCTGGATGAAGTTTGTATATATCTGTGGTGAAATAGGTCTTAAATTCCATTCACAATGGTCTTAAAAAGGTCTTAAATTTGAGTTTGTAAGACCGGCAAAAACCCTGGATGAAGTGTGTTTTCAAAGTGAGGTTGGATCACATCCTGGTGTTCTCCTTTAGCTACATATCATCTGTCCTCCTGCATGAAAATCACCAATCTGTTGCCTTCTTCCCCTCCATGATGCCGTGTTCCTGGACACAGTCGAGCGAAGTGCTTGGCACACAGCTGGTTGCCCTGGAGTCCGAGAAAGCAGAGCTGGTGCAGACTTTGTCAAAGGTGGAGGCGGAGCTTGCGGTCCAGGGGGAGGAGCTCCAGCGAGTTCAGAGCTCTCTGGCAACTGAGAGGGAAAGCGGAGTGAAGACGGCCGAGGCCCTGCAGAATCAGCTCAATGAGAAGGTCAGGAGTTGCTCTGGTGACCTGGAAGCGTCACGTCGCTAATGGGGCCCAGTCAAATATTTACCTCTGACCACAGGAGAGCAGGGAGCAGGCGCTGGAGAGTCAGCTGGTGGCGGCTCGCTGGTCCAGCCTGCAGGGAGCCGTGGAGGAGGCAGAGCGGATCATCCAGGACTCTTTAGCTCAGATAGACGATCCGGCACACATCAGCTGCACCAGCTCTGCAGGTCAGGTTCATGCAGAGCTCAGCAGCAGGCTCAGTCACTCTTCATGGACAGGCTCTCATTGTGTCCATCCATCTCTGCAGACTATCTTGCGTCTAGATGCCAAGCCTCTTTAGACTCCATGGAGCGGCTACAGAGCGCCAGAGAGGCCTTCTTGGTCGACAACACGGGTGAGAAGCTGAAAGTGCTAATTATTGACAGCGCTAAGACTCTCCTCCTGACTCTGATTGGTTGTTTCTGACTGATTTGGGTGTTTCTGTCTGTTTCTGAAGGCAGAGGAGCTCAATCTTTACACAGATTATTTGTCTCATTTTAGGATGTTAGGACATTGACAGTTTTAACAAATGTGTAAAAAACTTTTCACAAAAGTAACATGCTGTGGCTTTAAGGGGGTGTGAGTTAAAACAATTTTGATTTCTCAAAGTTGGCTCATGCTAGCCAACCAAGCAACATCCATAAACTCGGTAAACTACAGAGAACGACTGTAGAAGTACGAACAATTTTCTGAAAACGCCAAATTTCATCCAAAAAGTTTAAGAGTAAAGGAATGAAAATGTACAATAGTCTTACAATTACATGCTTTTCTGACATTTAGCAGTCCTAATGCTGGACAAATATGGAATTGGAAATAAACATTGTTTATTATATTTTTTCCCTCTGCCTACATCCTGCTTGGTGCAGCCGTGTTGGAGCTGGTGCGAGTGGTGACCCAGTGTGGCCACCTGGTGGGCGACACCATCGTTCAGGGCAGCGCCACCTCCCACATGGTTCCTGTGGAACAAGCAGACGGTAGGTGTGTGTGTGTGTTGCAGTTGTGAGAGATGGATGCTGTCTCCTGATGTTAATCTGTGGGTGAGGCAGATGTTTACATGCCCTGATGTGTCTCTGAGGTTCCTTCTTCACATGGGTTCATTAAGGCTGAGCAGAAAAACAGTTGTTTATGTAATAGGCAGCACCATCGTGACGCCCACGCACATAACAAGCCGCACGTAGGGCATCAGGTGGCCGGGGGGGCACCATTAAATCTGGCCTGTGAAAAATCATTATATTTAATCATAGTAACAACATGTTTAAATAAAATGAAGTCAATAGAAAACTGCTCGGCAATAAGAAAGTAGCTAATTTGTAGGTCTCCCCTGTGCTGAACCTCAGAGGTCGCATCAAGACTTGATCATCTTTTTCTTGTTTCTTAATTTGTTAATCAAAGGCATTTCTACAATGTTCACATTGCAGTGAGAAATAGCTTTTGGATGCGTTTCAGGCAAGAAGCTCCTAACCTTGTAGCCGAGTAATGATTTTCTTTTCCTCTCTTCAGACGGCAAGTCTAAACATGCCTGAACATAATAGATCTGTGGCTGGCAGCCATGAGTTCACACGACTTCAAACGCAGAACTGAAACTGGACTGATATCCAAATCTTCCGAGAAACTCAATGTAGAGTTTTCATTAACTTTAATGACTTATTATTATTATTATTATTATTATTATTATTATTATTATTTTGACCACAAATGAAAGTAGTCAAAAACAAAACACAGTTACTGTAGATGAATTGTTACAAGACGATGCTTTTGTACATTAGTGATGAAATGTGTTTTGTTGAGTGAATAAACTTATTTATTGATTGATGTAACATAATGATTTCTTCAGCTTCTATCATCAATACAACTCCTCCTCCTTCATGTTTTTTACCAAACATGTCTGGTATTGATTTGTAAAATTGATTACATTTAGGCTTCATGTTAACTCTTCACTCATCCCACACACTCCTCCATATTGTATAAACTGTTAAACTGTATCTCTCCCTCATCCGCCAAATATTTGTTAACATTTGAAACATAAGAGCTGGTTTATATTTAACTCGATTCCATCATTTTAGTGTTTTTGTTTCAAAAATGGTGAGTTTGTGTGTTCCCTGAAACCCGTATTATGTAGTATTCTGATTGCTCTCCTTTGAAATATATAAAATGGTTGTAAGTGTTATTCTAAATGTCCACACCATAACTCTAGTAAAGTAATACCAGAGATTAATACAAAAGGAGCTAAGTTACATCAAAACTTGTCTGGCAGTTTTGATGGAGCAGATTTTTTTGGTTCATAAACTTTATTTCAAATACTTTCTCCACATCAGTATTATCAATTATCATTATTATTATTATATGATCAAAATTAACTGAAAACCCCCCACTAAAATAAATGTTTGATATTCAAATTTATTGAGATGATCCCTTATGTCTCCAACTTTTGCCTAATTACTAATTAAATTCAAAATGATCTTAGAAAATAGTTTGAGTTCGTTGTTGGAATTAATTTAAAGCCTTGGAGGATTTTTTATTTTTTTTTTACTATTTGAGAAGCTGATCAGCAGTCAGAGTCTGGCCGACTGATCAGTTCATCATTAACTGTGACACAATGAAGTGAAAAGAGGATAAAAACTGAATGAAACCAGCATGTTGCTGTCCTCCACTCCGCATTTATCATGTCAGGATTTCTGCTGCTTTTTTTCATTCCTGTGTCTCCGAGTCCGAAACATTAACCCGTCCGTCCTGCATGTTCTGTTTCTCGCTGCAGCGCTGTCGGAGAGCGTGAAGATGTGTGGATCAGAAGCTCTGTCTCTTCTGGGCCAGATGAAGCAGCAGGAGAGCCTGGCAGCAGCCGACAGCAGCAAACTGAGGGCGGCTCTGGAGGCCGTCCTGACCACAGCGGAGGTCCGAGTCACTCCGATTATCGAGCGTTTGGTCTGATCAGCGTGTGTTTACTATACGTGTCTCATTCTCGTTCCAGAAGCTGCGCCCGCGGGGTTTGGAGCTGCAGCAGGGGGAGCTGGGAGATCTGGTGGAGCAGGAAATGGCTGCCACTTCGGCCGCCGTGGAGTCCGCAGCCGCCAGAATAGAGGTGAATGACTCCTCCTCTTCAGCCACCCCCGATTCACTTCAGAACGGTACTGACTGGAAAATGTCTTTGTTTTTCCCTCCCCTGTGCCTCTGTGTCCCGACAGGAAATGCTGAACAAGTCCCGAGCGGTTGATACAGGGATCAAGATGGAGGTCAACGAGAGGTAAATCTCAGATCAGAGGAAGATCATTGAAATTGCTGGGAGTTAATTTCTCTCTCAATAAACTGTGGGCCCTGAGACATAACTGGATTCATGCAGAGCTCATCATGAGCTGGGAGTTAAAGTTAGTCATTAAACCCTCTGGTCTGAAACATTTTAATCACATTTTACTTCTGAGTAAATGGCTTCAGCACCCAAATTACTGCTCAGAATGTAACATTGTATCAAAACAGCTAAAACTACCTGGTTCATTAGTTGTGTATTATTAGCTTAGATCCTGTAACTCGGGAGAGTAAAAAAAAAGACTAATGAAAAATATGAGGCAATCTTGAGCTGAACAAGACCAGAACCACTTAAACTAGTTTAAGGTTTTAAAAGCATTCTTATAACGTTGCAGCAAAAAACTACCTAAAGCATTTTTTGTAAACTAAAAGTGTTGTCAATATTAAAGGGATGATAAGAAATACAACTACAGCTATGCATCAGTTGTGTCTAGCAACACTGGGCGAACTGGCATATTTTTTTATTCTTCCTTTCTTCGAATCAAGTATTTCTGCTGCATCCCTCACTGGCGTTTTGACCTGGAGTATTTCTCCAACACCTGCAGCAGGTCACCGTTCATATTCTGTGCTCTGTCGCCCCCTGCAGGATCCTGGCTTCCTGCACAGAGCTGATGCAGTCGATCAAGGAGCTTATTTTGTCTTCGAAAGATCTGCAAAGGGACATTGTGGAGAGTGGAAGGGTGAGTTTTACCCTTTTACCCAAGGCTCAGTTGTATGGAATCTAATTTTATTGTTTTCCAAGCATTTGTTCAATTAAGAAAAGTTTCTACACATAATTTCAGACTTTTTAAATATAGCTGATCACAGATTGCAGTGTAAAGTTGACAAAGTTTGGAAATTCTTTTTGCTGAATTATTTTGAACCGTTTTAAATCTGGGAATCAAGATGGAAACTATAGGTTCTGAATTTAAAATTTTAAAGGAACCCTGGTTTAAATACCTATCAGGATGTTAAATTATGTTTAAAATAAGACCAGATGGCGGCAACTAATTTTAATATACTTTAATATTATGCAGTTGCTGCAATATAAGTTAGTTATTTTAAATTTAATTGAATATAATTTGATTGAATTAAATTATATTACAGTTAATTTCATTACATTTAATTTCAGTCTGTTCCTTTGCCTGAGAGTAAATGAAGTGATAAATGTTTCACTGTGTAGCTGCTTTTGCTTTTCTGTCCACCAGGGGGCAGCCTCCATGAAGGAATTTTATGCGAAGAACTCCCGCTGGACGGAGGGCCTGATCTCTGCCTCCAAAGCTGTCGGATGGGGCGCCACGGTCATGGTGTAAGCATGAAAAGACTTCTGTCTGCTCAGTCGGCAGTGTGGGCCGCTGGCCTCGTTCTGAGACTCCTAAATATGCAGAAGCTCATTCAGTGTATAATGAAACGAACGTATTTAGATCAGCGTCCTCTAGTTCATTTTGAGCTGATTTAGTTGTTTGGTTCCCAGTGACGCTGCCGACATGGTGGTGCAGGGAAAAGGGAAGTTTGAGGAGCTGATGGTGTGCTCCCGTGAAATCGCTGCAAGCACAGCACAGCTAGTGGCTGCTTCAAAGGTAAACAATTGAAACTCTATTTTACTTTTCTTTCTGCTTTCTGCGCTTTTGTTTCTGGTTGTTTTGGTTTTGTTTTTTTTTTTGCTTTTCACATTTGGATTCTTGTTGGTTGTTAATATTGCCTCTTCTTTCCTGTAGGTGAAGGCAGATAAAGACAGCACTAACCTGCACCGACTGCAGCAGGCGTCCCGCGGCGTCACCCAGGCAACCGCCGCTGTTGTGGCCTCCACCAAGTCTGGGAAATCCCAGATTGAAGATACAGGTGAGAAGCAAAGCGTCATCCTAATGACGCTGTTTTTCACCGACTTGCTTTTTATGAACTTACTCTTTCAATTTTCTAAATAAATATCACAAAGTGGAGAAAATGTTCAGCTTAATTTGTTTAAATGTGTGTCTAGAAACAATGGACTTCTCCAGCATGACTCTGACCCAGATCAAGCGACAAGAGATGGACGCACAGGTAACCTTGAGTAAAAATGACACTCTGAAAAATCAAAACAGAAATCTAACATGATCTGATTGCTTTTATTTAACAGAAAAGTAACCATTCCTGTTGGCAAAAATATAGAATGTAGAGGTAATTTTATATAAACATGCTTATTGAGCTGAATAATTCCATACATTAATTCAATAGAATCGTACAAAAAAAATAAATCATACTATTATTCTTTACCCCCAACAGATTTGTTTTCTGTTTATTTTTTTCACACTTAAATGTTTCAGATCAAGCAAATGTTAATATAATCCAAAAGTAACCTGAGTAAATGCAAGAGACAGTTTTCAAATTCTGATTTTTTATTATTATTATTAAGCAACAAAAATCTTCCGTAGCAATTTTTAAGTAGCAGAAAATTGATGAGGAGATTCACCCCAGAATGGCTAAAAAAAAAACAACAACTAACAGAATCAAAGTTTTAGAGCGGCCTAGTCAAAGTCTAGACTTGAGATCTTGTGCCATGACTTCATTGCTTGAAAATCCTCCAATGTGGCTGAAATAAAAACAACTTCCCTTTTGAGGTCCTTGTCGTTTCTACTTGCTATTGCAAGAAAGAAATCTGTAAGGGTCCCAACACCTTTTGTTTGTTGTAACTGCTAAAAACCCAGAACTGAATTGCCAATGAAATCCTGTTTGTCTTCAGGTTCTGGTTCTGGAGCTGGAGACCCGCCTGCAGAAGGAACGGGAGCGTCTGGGCGAGCTGAGGAAGAAGCATTACGAGCTGGCCGGTGTAGCAGAGGGCTGGGGCGAGGAAGAGGAAGGTGATGATAAAAAAAAAAAAAAAAAAAACACCAAGGGGGAACCACATTCCTGGGAAGATTCCTGAAAGTAATGTGGCTTAAATGTTGGAATTTCTTCCTCTTCTTCCTCTGCAGGCACGGGATGAAACCCCCCTCCTCTTCCTCCGCTCCACCTCCTTTTATTTATAGACACGCTTCCCTGTTTTATTTTCCGCCTTCCCTCACATTTATCTGCTGGTTATTTCTAAGCCAAATGAAAAGGTGCTTCTTCTTTTTTCCAATCCCTCTCGCTTCTTCGTAAACGCCAGCCAGAATTTCACAGAGGTGCTGCGGCAGCAGGTGGGGGTCAGGATGGAGGAGCGCCGCCTCACTTCTCCGCTGCAACACTGTGTTTGTCTCTGTCCCTGTTTTAATGACTGCGCAGCATCATTAAAACGGGGACAACGCGAGCACAGGATACAACACGAACACAAGGGGCCCAAACTCTCAGAGTGGGGGTGGATCACGGTGTCTCCATGTAGCTCAGCTGCTGCGCTTGCTCTTCTGTCCGCCGGTGTCTGATGCGCGCTACGTCACGAGCTGAATCAGCTGAAGGAGCTTCCTCCACGCAGTTACTCTCCAGTTTCTTCCTCTTCTGTTCTCACTGTGACTTTTTTAAAGGCCGAACGGCTTCCAGGCTTTCTGCCTTCCACGTCCTCACCATTGTAACGACCGGGACTGTTAAACTAAACGACCCTCGTCCCTCCACTTTATTTTTAAAGGTCCTTTTTTACTGTACCGGATAAAAATAGTCAGCATTCCCAGGGTGTGGATTGTCTGTCGTCGGAGCTTGGAGGTAGAGGTTGCTGCACAAAACACTAACAAGACATTCTTTTTTTTTTTTTTTTTTTTTTTTTTCAATGTATTTATAAATAATAATGATACGAAGTTTTATATTTCATTGACATTGAATGCCTCGGTTCAGATCTGGGATCCAATCACGTGAGGAGATGAAGCGTGTCTTCAGGAACTTTCTGATCATTTAGAGGAATCTCCATAAGAAGCATTTGTTTTTAAACATTTTATCACTGATCACCTCCACAGTGCAAAAAGTTGGTGCATTAACGGATTCCTTAAGACCATGTAGCTGTGGGCATAAACTATAAGCCATTTGTTGTTGCAAAGAACTGTTTGCTTTTCTTTCTACATGAAGATCCGGTGCACCTGAACGCCACGCAGCTTTTATTCCCATGAGTCTCTCTGCTCAGACTAATGAAGCGACTCTTTAAGTTGGACTCTCCGAGAAGAGCAGGTGCTTTTCTTTGTTTCTCTTTGTCGATTCTAGCCAACACCTTTTTACCTTCCTCCTGTGTGTTCACGCCGATGACGATTCTGTGTCTTAACGCTCAGCCTCACTTGATGCTGTTGTTTCTTTTTCGTTTTCTTTTTAACAGGCGCTGCTTGGTTTGAATTAGATAATTTTTCTTCCACGTACAGAGAAAACAGCGAGGTAGTCGGAAGAAAAATAGATACGTTTCTATTGCCATCTGCTGCTCCAACCAGGTTAAAGCAAGCATCATTTACTGTACTGTTACTTCCAGGTTGTTGTATTTAATCACAGTTTTAGCTGATTCACCTGGAGAATAATATATAGTGCAAAAAAAATGGACAGAAATCTCCTTACAGTGGTATCTCAAGTGTCTTGAAAGGTTAAAGTGCACACAACTTGAGCGATGTTTTGGTTTTCACCCTTTATTCTTTGCTCAGATGCTTTTTATTAATTAACCTTTTTTTTCTCTTTTTTTTAATTCCTTTGGTCCCTTTATTGTTTTGGGGTTTGTGTCTGTAGATCCACCAGCTCAGCCAGCCTTTTCAAACTGCCTCATACTGTAGTCAGAGACAGATACTCACATAGCAACATTGAAATATGTCTTTGTATGATATTATACTAAACCAATGTTGGTGGGTGTGTTTTTATTTTTCCAGTTTTTGAAATAAATGCTTTGATTCATTAATACAGACTGACGACTGAATGTAGTGTCTGTTTTTCCCCCCTTCAAATAATTTTGTTACGAGGGGTGAAGTGAGCCAGTGTTTTATTTATTGTGTCTAACATCGACCATTAAACCTTTTAGCTTTAGCTGCCACCAGACTGAAAATTTAATAAAACTCAGAAATTCTGTTTTTCAGAAGAGAAAAGGAAACGGATTCTTAACGAAATGTGATGTTATTGCCTACACCTCATGCGTCACCAAATCTGACCCGCTGTAGCTTTTTATGTGGCTTTCTAGACTCCAAATTGCATCAATAAGACCCTCCGGTTTCTCACAAATCCACAAAATCAACAGATTCCCAAATTCTTTCTGATTTTACCGATATATTTTCCCTTAAAATTGGCCAAACTTTGTGTTTGAGTGACACCCACTTCAGCCTTACTTGATGTCAAGTTATCTGTGACCGATACGATTAATAAAAAGTCACACTTAACTTCGCACATTAGCACAAAAATCGTAAAAAGTCCTTACAATTGTTCCTAAATTAGCGCCGCGAAATTTGTGATTTTGAATCCAAATAAAAAAAAAAAAATCACAAAATCCTGGCTGGACTGATCAGTGGGAAAAGATGTTCAATATTTTATTTTAAGAAACACTTATTGAATAGTGAAACTGCTATTAATATTAAATTGCAATATCTTTTAGCAATTTAATGGGTTTTATCAAAACATTCTGGCACAACCAGCCCTTTAAGAACATTCAGGTGTTTTGATATTTGCCAAAATGTAAATGAGTTTTGACAGCCCTGGCCCTACACTGTTATTATGAAGACTGCTGACTTTGCTCATTTGGACATTCAGAGCTGCAGAAATTGTTAGAGCTTCATGGCAAAGGCTTAAATATTTATGCAAATGCTTTCTAATTTTAATACATCTCCAAAAAAAAAACCACCACAATGGTGTATTTGTTTGTAGCATTTTGAGGAAAGAGATTAACTTAATACAATTTAGGATAAGGCTGTAAAACGAAACCCTGTGACTACCCTACTTTGCAGATGAACTATAAATGTGAAGAAAAGAGGAAATTCTAGTATTTTTTTTTTTTTTCAAATGTTTCCCTGTAGAAACAAGAAATGAAGTCAATAAGACAATTGTTTAACTTATAACTTTAGTGAAAAAACATTAAGTGAGAAGCAAGGACTCCGCTTGCATGAAGTGCCACAAAGCAAGCAGGAGGAGTTGGCATTGGTGAGTAAAACTGAATGTGGTTCAGCTTTGAGTGAGCAAGCTAGTTTTAAAAATCCTCTCGCCAATTAACGGGTGGTCGACATTATTCCAAATATATAGACCCATTCTTCAGACTAGCACCTTTTTTTCCCCCTTGAAGTCTATGCTGAGAGGAGGCAGAGCGTGCAGAGTGGAGCAGTGACGTTTCCCTCTGTGCTGCTGTCCTGTCGCAGGCAGAATGTGCAGGGTGTTGCCTGTAAGGAAGGCAGAGCCTCAACTATTTATAGCCTCTGCAGTCCGGAGCTCGCCGTCCTGACAGCAGGTCTCCTGGCAGCAGCGGGAGTCTCTACACAGATTCAATAAAGAATCCTGAAAAAGAAGTATTCAGATTCCTTGAACGTCTTCACCACAAGCTTCAGTGTATTTTATTTGATTTTAAGATTTTATTTGGCAGACCAACACAAAGTTTTCAAAAATGTTGCACATATCTTTAATCTAGTCCAACTTACCTGATTACTAAATGTTGTAGTGTCATCCACCTTTTATGTCAAGGTGTCAGATGTTTTCTATTCAGGGGCTCACGAAGTAACAAACGGCATCATAAAGACCAAGAAACATGTCAGGCAGGTCAGAGAGGAAGTTGTGAAGAAGTTTATGGAAACTCTCAAAGAGCACAGTTTAGTTCATCGTTCTATAAATAGTGTGACACAACTGCAAAGCTGCTAAATCATGGTCATCCATCTAAACTGACAGGCCGGACATCGGGATTAATTATCAGTGAAGCAGCCAACGGGTTCCATGTTTACTCTTGTGGAGCTGCAGGTGTTCCTGTTTGCAGTTTTCCATGAGCCATAGGGAGTGGGACACAGCAATAAAGTTTTATTGAAATGATACCAAAATGTTACGTTTTGGCCTTCATGCAAAATCCTGTGTGGCTAAAACATGGCGGTGGCAGCATCATGTTGTGGGAATACTCTACTCCTGTTGCAACAGAGAAACACTTACAAAAGATTTGAGTCAGGGGACTCTAACACAAACACAGTAGAATAATCTGACTCATTACTGCCAAAGCGTTGAGTTATCCAGGTTTAAGTTTTGATCTAGACTTAAATGGTGCATTTTCTGCTCCAAAGCAGCAAGAATTTATTTTTTATTTTTTTTTGCTATCTTTTAAATCGAACTCAATCTATAGTCAGGCTTATGAGTAAATTGGACTTTATGGAAGAAAATGCAGACAAAATATATTTTCAGCCCTCACTGTAGATTATAGTTGTGTATTTACTGTGACACAAAGGAGGTCAGTGAACCCTTTCACTGTGCAGTGAAAACCGCAAAACATTTTGTTCCTCTAATTAGCGAAAGTGCACTGAGAAGATTTCTGTGACAAAACCCACCTGCCAGTTTCCTTTGTGCCAAAGTGTCCTACTGACCTCCAGAGGCTTGTCACAACAGAGTACCAGCCTCATGATCACGTACCGCAGCACCACGGTGGGCTTAAGTGCTGCTTTCTTAAAATAGATGCTTTACCTTCCAGCTGACATAAAATTCTTCCTGCAGCTGTTTTTGAGATCCAGGAAACGTTTGATGAGAAGGCGACTCTGTTATTACGCTTGATGGAATAGCAGGTGGATGGACCGGGTTCTGCTTCAGGCTGATTTTCCTCATATCTGTATAACTTTTTTTGTCCACCTAAGTGGAGTTTCTTCCACTTGTTTTGATCATGTTGTGCTACAAGGTTCTGTATTAGTGTCTTAAGTTTTTCCATTACATCTGCTTCCACTTCGGTACATTTTGACAATGTTTTGGAAGAGGTGTGCATCGTCGCTATGCAGATGATACTTTATTGTATACTCACATAGCAACATTGAATTATGTTGCTATGTGACATATGTCTTGTGACAGAGAAACAAATAGACATCAAATTTTAATTTAATTTGCATCGGATTTCATATTTTCTTTGATAATATTTAGTCATCTGTCAGATGTTGACTCTTTCAACCAAACGTAAGAATCAAGACATTTCTTACATCACAGCTTACTGGGAGTTATGGATGAGAGGTCAGAGGATGCTTTGAATGTATGTAGATTTGCTTTGGTTTACTGTCGGTTGAGCTGAATCTCACAGGACTTTTACCTCTGCATCTCGCAGCTGATTGTAAGCTGTGAGGTATTCAAACAGCAGAAAAACAGCTGAGTCACAAGAGGGTTGAGGAGGGATTTGCATGAGAACTAACAAACAAATCGTCACTGCAGAGCGCAAGCAGGGGACCCAGAGTCCCGATGTGTTTCTTAGAGAAGGAAAACCTTTCGCTGCATGATCCGATTCTCAAGAAAGCAGAGAAAAAATCTCCAAAGAGCCAAAGTGTCATCTTTCCAATGTGACTGCCAACTGGCTGTATGGGTACAGGATGCAAGTGTCTGACCGCTCCTGCTGTTTGGTGGGGTTTTATTTATCCTAACCAGACAGCCGGCCCTTTGAACAGCAAGTGTCATCACTCAGGCCGGCCTCACTGTAGCTCTTTGAACAATGTTTTTGTGCCGGCCGGCTCATTGTACTCTGGCCTCGGATTGAATGGCTGACACAGATATGAGGTCACAGCATGAGGAGGAAAAGAAAGCAACCTTCTCTATCCACTGAGGCCTGTGGGCACTTCTGCCCAAGTAAACAAAAACAGCAGGTGTCGTCGCTCAAAAGGAGAAGACTCCTCGTTGATTTCCAATACTCACTGCAACCTATGTATCTATATTGCAGTTTTTCAGTTATTTTAAATAGAAGTTGCCCTCAGCTGAAAAGCTGAGAGGATGTTTGTGTTCTTGTGAGCTGTAAACAGACCCCAAGGAAAATAATTAGGCTGTTTGCACAATGCATCTGGAAAAGTTAATTAAATCGATTAATCAGGGGCAGAGGCATCAGAACAGGGATAGTAGCTGGTATTGTTGCATTGTGTATTTTCCATCTGCATCACCCTGATGTGTCAGTCTGTGGTTTTAGGCTTCCATAATGGATGATCACTCTGTAAGTCATTGGAGTCTTTTGGGGTTTCTGTGGCATCCTGCTGACAATTGATTGCATTTAAGGACACCAAACAATATCACAGCAATAAATGAAATAACAGTAACAATACAACAGTCATATCCGAGTGTCGACAACTTTAAAAACTGTTCCTCGCCATCTTGCTTTGTGATTGGCCACAATTTGAAGGTTATAGCTAAAGATGAAAATCTAGCTGTGATTCATGTTGCCTCCAAAAAGAGATGAGTCAAGTTTCATTCTGATCTGTGGCTAAAACTCTAACTGAAAAAACAAGACTTAAATAGAAACGTTTAAAGAAATGAGAGCTGAAATCGCCAGTTGATTTCAAATTGGTGAAGCTAACATGCTAAAACTAATCAGCATGCTGGCCTTCACACGTTACGCGATGGAGCCAAGCGCACCTCGCTGCAGCAAACGGGAAGGGGCGGGGAGCAGGGTATGCATTCAGGAAAACACCAGACTGAGTGATGCACGTCCTTGTTTTTATTTCCGTGTGTTTTTGAAGGACTCGTCTGTCTCAAAAGTGGAAAAACTCACAATTATTTTAAGTTTTAACAATCCTGAGAATTAGGCCATGGGATGATAAAGAAAAATGCTTAACGTACCATGACCCAAATGTGATTTGGGTTGTTTTTTTAATTTTTTTTTTTTTTTTTTTGCTGCCACCATAATATATGTAAACATCTGTTAAATCTGGGTTAGAAATTACATTTTGCCCATGGGACAGAGGTGGTCATATTCCCTGCTGCCCTGCATCAAATGTAATCATTACACATGTTCAGTAATCCAGACGGCCAGCCGCTGCCCTACTTTTGGCGGCATCAAAGAAGGACAGACGTTAAAATAGACATCGGCGCTGTGAGGCGGTCGGGTCAATCACAGAGAAAGTCCCAGACGGTGCATAACACCGGCTCCTCCGCTGCTCTGGTTTTGGGAGGAGAAATAAAGAGAGACAGTGTTGCTAAGAGACATGGCTCAGTCCAAACACGGCGCCACCATCTGCTGCTGCAGCCAGTGGCGCAAAAGGCCGCTATGCAGTGTGTGCAACGCATAGGGGCGCTGCACTAGAGGGAGCGCAAAAACGATGTGGGGAATTTTTTTTCTAGTCAGCATTTTCTGTACTTAACAGCTGTTAGTCTATTAAATGATCAATATACAGCACTGATTAGACGCCCCTCCCCTCCTGCCAGCTGCTCTCCCTCCCATACAGGTAACTTAGGCAGCGGCCCTTCCAGAAGCGCTGAGGCGCGATTTTTTTTTTCTCCTTCTATTAAATTTGAATTAATGCCTCGACAACAGGGAGCTAAAGATGAGGCGCAGAAAAAAACTCCGGGGCACAAAACAGAAAACGGAAGAGGGGATAAAGATGTTGGAGAGACGAAGAAAAGCTTTTCAAAGCGGTTGAAAGACAGAAGGTAAGTAATGTCAGTGTTTCAACAAGAGAGTTGTAAATATTCAGGTTAGCTTAAGCTAGCCTAAAATAACAGGTGGTTGTTGTTTCTCCGCCCGTATTGAACCAATATGGGACGAGATTTATTCCGTATTGCTATAAATGTCTGATAGACACAAATATCACACATCTCAACAATAAATGTAATAATAATGACCAAAATAAAACACGGGAAATATTAAGGTCAGCTAAACCTAAATAGGACTCGCCCTCCACTCCCACTAACTGACCCTTTTGTCACGGTTGCCTAGAGACGGACACTGCGCAGCCGCAGTGAGCTGCTATCAACCCGCGTCTTTTTAAACTGTCCACCCGATACTAAACCGTCCTTAGAACCTCTAGCAAAAATACAGACCGTAGTGGGAAGACACACATTACTGGCTAAACAGTTATAGTGAAGTTTAATAGGGGCATTAAATAAATGTGTCAGCGATATTCAGGGCCGCAGTGGGTTGTTAGATATCAGACAGAATGGATCAGGAGAGGAACCGCAGAACCTAAAGAACCAGACATCAGTCTCTTCATCCCTCAATCATTTCCTGAGACCGAAAAATAATATGAATGGCAATTTAAAGAAAAAACATAGATTGTGTAGGAAAAACATTGATATCTTTTATAAATACAGTGTTTTGTGGTCAATATAATTTCACCATTTTATTAATNACCATTTTATTAATGTGGGTTGCCAGTTTGGATCAGGCTTCCTATCAAGCTATAAGAATGATAGAAAACATGCTAACAAAATGCCTCAGACCTGCAGCCCAGAGGCGGTTCTAGACACAGGCTATCAGAAGTGGCTCTTTGGCCACTTGTACAAGTTTATGTCGGGGTGGGGGGCGAGTGATTGGGGGGCGCCGGTGACATGTTCGCATCCACCTCAAAAATATGTAGTTGCGCCCCTGGCTGCAGCAGTGAGATTTATAACTGGTTATCTGAGTTGGACGGAGAGAGGGGACAGGAAAATCAAATCAGGAGGCTCACTGAAAACAAATCTATAGAGAGAAAGGAGAGGAGAGGATGGAAAACAGCTGATAATGAAAGATGGAAAGGAGAAAAGGCGTGAAAGAGGAAGGGGATGAGAGGTGGAGGCAGGGAAATGAAGGGGGGGGATTAAGTAAGCGCAGTGGGGATCTTGACTAGTACATGACTAACAGGTGTGACTCTAAGCACACAATGGAGACTCCTCCGCACACACGCATGATCGAGTTCTCACAGGAAACGTCACGCTTCGTTGCCCTGATGGCTTTGGCGCTAAAGACACAAACAGCTTCGAGGATAAAATACACTGCTGTGTTCCAGTCCGAATATAGTAACAGATTGTGGAAACAGAAATATAAAATTAGCAGAAAAGTAAAGAAAAATGACTGTTTAGTTGAATTTTGGAAAGTCTGTTTATTTCTCCCTAAAATTGTTTTATATTACATATTTTGTGGGCAGTGCCAACAGTCCTACAGATTTTAGTGGAGGGAGTGGGGTTGTGTAAGGCGGCATTTTCCTGGAAAAACAATCCATCGTGAGATGGATGTTTCGATGGATGGTTTTAGTTTGTAGTCACCTTTCACCTGTTCCTTGTCTTTGTGTTTAGAGTCCTATTTTTCTGAATCTCTTCTTCGGATACAACCTCGATCCTTTGACTCATCTTCAGTTTGTCAGCCGTAAAGTTATCTTGTGATGCTTTCATTGTTTTATGGCCTACCTGCCCCTCCTGTCTGCGTTTTGGTTCTCCAGCATAATGAAATGGTGATAAGAAACTCCCATCAATATTGAAAATGAAGAAGCAAAACACCTAAATAAACACTGTACCCCATACAGATATTAAGGTGCCTTTTATTAGATGAAGATCCAATGATATAGTCAACATCAGCGTACTCCTTTTACAAAAGACATTAAAATCGAAACATTTTCAGTAAAAAAGTAGTATCATACAGCCAATGTGGGGTACCAGTCGAGAGAAAGCGTGACGTGACCTAAATCATGTTCATTCATCATCATATGGATCATAGATAAAACACGATACATTTACACTATGTACAACCCGTAACACAGAGGTTGACATAAACGGAAATCTTCATGATGAATAGAGTAAATAGAATATATGCATATATTAAGATCTTTTTACAAAATCAAAATGCAGTACATATATAACAGAGAAAGGCTATCCACAAAACTTGGTTTTCAACTAAATACACACCCTCCTGTTTTGCAACATGTTGTCCAAGCAAAGTTAAATCTTTTGTTTGGTCAATTTATTGTTGATGGGTGGGTTCTTTGGTTGTGCTGGATTTATGGTCGCAGCCTCCAGCTTGACCCCCAGCTGCTGCAAGTTACTGTTCGGAGTCGACAGTTTGGGTTTAGCTGGATCCGGAGAGCTCTCACTAGTTAAAGGGCGACATCTGGAGCAATGTCTACAGGACTCTCATGTTCATGACAAACAGAGGAACTCGTTTCTTTACGTTTCCAAACCAGGATCAGATCTTATCTGCTGCGAATCGATTTCACAGCTCAAACGGACGAAATGAAACTGATTAGATTTTGTATTACAGTACAGGATTTCACTGCAACGCACAATGTTCTTTTCACAAGAAATGTGATGAGGACACAAAACTAGTCAGTTTTATATCATGCATGCGGTGACGTTGCACTTGCATCGAAAGGATCCAGCTGTCATAAATAATCTCCTTTTCCATCAGAAAACAATACGTACGCAGCAGATTTAGTAGGATCCTGGCCTTAGCAAAGAAAAGTTAGAAATGATGTACCAAGAGATGGGAGATCAAATATAATCCAGTAAAGTCGACCAATAGACATGTGAATAGCAGAAAAGAAATACAGTGGATGTTAGAAGTAGCACACACTCCTGCCAAATTGCCAGGGATTTGGGATTGAAAAAAAATCTGATCAAAATAAATGATCATAAAACTTGCTCCACATTTATTTTAGCATGCAGCATCTACAATTCAACTGAAAAACAAATCTGCATTTTCCTAATATTTATTTATTAAGTCATGTTTGCAGAAATTTTGAAAGCCTCAATGGGATCTTATAGGGTCAGAAAAAGGGGACAAAATAAGCCACACTATTAAATATGTTCGTCATGGCACGGAAAACTGAATATTTCTCCAAAACCCTCTGAAACCAAGATAAGTACAGCTAAGACGCAGATTTTCAAAGAGATCACATTTTAAAACCTTGCTTTGTTATGTGTTACAGTCAGATAAAATCAAAACCTAAATGTTGATCAAAACTCCAAAAACAACACTGCATCACCAAAAGAACACCACACTAACAGTGAAACATGGTGGTGGCAGCATTATGACCTGGGGCTGATTTTCTTCAAGGTTCAGGTTAACATTTTGGAATGGCTTGGCTGAGTCTAGAACTAAAGCTGTGGGATTATTTTTCTACTTCTTCCTAATCCATTTGCTTGTTTTCCAGTTGAATTGTTTTGGGTGTGTTTAAGATTAAAGCTGGAAGCATTTCTGGATATTTTTGCAATTTGTTTTACATCACAAAAACCTGACATTTTAGGAGGTGTGTGTGATCTTTTGAGGGCAACTGTATGAGTGAGTCAAGTACATTGCGTATTTATGTTCCCCCGTGTTTTTGTAAGGACAACAGATCAGAGTAACAGCAGTTTCACAGCACTGATCCCAGACAGAAAGAAAACCTAACATCGGTAGTTTCTACTCAGAGATCTGAATGCCTTTGTGGTCATGTACCATTGCAATAAAAGTCAATACTTTTCGTTTTGCAGTAGTCATGCACTAGTGACTTTACTTGTAGTTTGCATGACAGCAGGGGGGCATGTCAATGACAGATTACTACAAACCCTGCAGAGCCGAATCACCTTTGCTCTTTGCCATACAATGGCAGAGAGATGCTCACAGTGTTCACAAACCTTTGGGACTCCCAGACAGATTTGCTGTCCCGGTACGTAACTCTATATGACCCAACGACAACAGTGGACGCATTGCTGCATCCGCAGATCCAAGACGTCAAACATGGGAGGATCAGTAGATCTCTTTACACCACTACAGTAAAGGGTTTTTCTTGAAGCAAGAACAAAACCAAGAGGAGCTGCTTTTTCTGCTTCTAGGACATATTCCTGTGAGCTCTCAGAGATACCAGGTGGCTGTCCGTCTGCATCCGTTTACCTTTTTGTTTCGTCCTGGGCTGCATCAGTGGCAAGGCATTGAAGGGACCCCAGTCAGAAGCCATGAAAGCAGCAACACCCGGATCTACATTTTCCACCGTTTTTTGAAGGAACAGCCAAGTGGGTGGTAATCTCTGCACACAGAACTCTTTAAAAGCCCGTGTGTTCAGGCCCATTCGGGGTCAGACCTCATCAGGCCCAGATGGTATAGCCCCAATCAGTTGAGTCTGCTATAATCATCTTAGGTCTCATTCATGTTGGGGACCCAGTGATCAGCTCTTCAACAAAAACCAAAGCAAGCTGCCAGACTGAGCCCAGTGGACGCCTTGCAGCCGCTATTTTTAGACAAGGTAGAATAATCAACACAGCAGAGGGAACGTTTCGCAGAGCTGCTTTTCAGAGCTTGTGTTTTATAAAACTAAAACCAAAACGTAACATCTTGTCTATTGCTGGCCAGTCACCTAGTCCTGTTAGTCTGTCCTCCTGTCAAACTGGGATGTCTGGGACCTCGGTGTGTGTTACCGCACGCGACGTGTGTGTGTACATCAAGAGGTGTGTGGATGGGCAGTAAGTTACAGAGGTTAATGGTAAATCAGCCAAACCAAAGTCACACACTCACCCACCGCACACAATCACCCCCACGACCCCCTGCCTCCCTCCCATCCAACGTGGTCGTCACTCAGCTGCTCGCCCCTCAGTCCCAGCCATTGTCCTTGATCATGTGAGCCAACTCGATGATGAACTTGCCCTCTTTATACTTCTGACTGCTCTCGAAAGCATGTTCCTGGAGGGAGTGGCAGAGGAAAGGAGACGTATAGCATCTCATTCAGAAGGTACAATCACATCAGATAACAATGAAAAATAAGAAACTTTTAGGCTACGTTCACACAGCAGGTCTTGATGATCAATTCCAATTTTGAGCTGAAATACTTTTTTGTTCTTTTGCACGGTCGATCATACTACTAATTAAATGCTAAATCAATCAAACGTCCGTGTCAATGGTTTACGTCCCCAAAACAACCCGCATGCGCAGAAGCAGCAGTTTATGGAAGTAATAATGAATGTGTAGCCGGAAATAGGAGTGGTGTGATTGTGATGTGTCATGGACTTCATTCATAATTTCAAAATTATATTTACAGTCATTTCTTACACCTTCTTCTGGTGCAGAATTATGATGCATGTCTCCTGTCCCTAACATAAAGGTCGGGTGAAATGAGACATGGCCACTCAGACTGCAGACGCTTTGAAAACTATCAGATATGCATCCGAATTAGTACGATATGTGGAAGTGGATTAGATCAGATGTTTTGGGGTGAAAAGATTGGAATTGAACTATTCACTTACGACTCGGGTCGTATTTATCTGGTGTGTGAACGTAGCCTTAACTGAGCTTCAGCAGATTTTGCCTGTGGGAGATGCTTGCATGAAAACAATGTTTACTTAAACACAGGAGCGCTCTGACTGAAGAGAATCATCATACATCACATTGACAACAGGGTGTTTCTAACTCCAAATAATCTGCCAAAACCAAAGGCCTGCAGGTTTAAAAACGATCTCTATGAATGCTGCTGCGTCTCTGCAGGCTGAAACATGTATTCCTCCCAGGACAGCAGCTCAAAAATGTACTAGAAATGCAGAAAGATTCATACCTCGTGGATTTTCCCATATTTTGTCAAATTACAACCAGAAATGTCAAAGTATTTTATTGTGTTCCTATGCGACAAAAGCAACATAGAGTGGTGAACATTGTAACTATGAACTGGAAGAAATATAATGCAATCATTGTCTTCAAAATAAAAACTTGTATGCAGCCCATTTGGAAGCAAATACAGCTTCAGAAGCAAAGTTTCAAATGGCCCATAGATCTGATGGACAGGATTAGTGAACAACCAATTTTAAGTATGGCCACTAATTCCCAGTGGGATTTAGGTGTGGACTTTGATTGGGCCATTCTAACACATGAATCTGGTTGGATCTAAGCCTGCCCATTGAAAACGATCAGATATGTATCCGAATTAGTACGATATGTGGAAGTGTCATTTCAGTGTAGAAATGACACGGAAGCTAGTGTCATTTCTAGCTTCAGTGTCAAGTCTTTTCCAACTTCCAGCAGGTTTTCTACTAGGATTTTACTGCTCCATCCACCTCCCCATCAACTCTGACCAGTTTACCTGCATCTGCTGAAGAAAAGCATCCTCAATACATTATGCTGCCATTGCCGTGTTTCACTTTGGAGAGAATGTGTTCAGTGCATTGTGAGGTGTTAGTTTTCCTGCACAAAGTTTCTGGAAGAAATGTTTTTTTTATTTTTTTTATTCTAACTTATTGAATATCTATTGCTTTGAACTCAAGCCAGTTGGTTGCACTGACTTATGTTTGGGGGTTTCATAAAATGATGGGCAGTGTGAGTTTGTGCTTGTGAAGTGGCTTCTACAGCTTGTCTTTTTGTTCTATGAAAAGTGAATATATGAAAACAGAACAGACTCTTAACATTTTGGGATGTTGCCATAATTTTAAGAAAAAGTTAATCTTGATGAAACTGGAAGCCATCAAGTTTCTGCTTTGCGTCGATTAACAACCTCTAAACACATTCGCGCTCTGTAAATCTCCTACAAGTGTGTCATGGAGGAGGATGATGCAAATGTTGTGGAGCGAGCCTTTGTGCCTTTTTTTTTGTCTTTGACTGGTTTGGTTTTTGAGCTACAGAGGCCTATTCTCAGATTTCTGCTTGCAGGAGAGCAGTGGGTCAAACCTCAGAGTCTCTTTCAACTTCTGCAGAACCGCATTTAGACTGCGGGACTTTTAGTGGGCCCTGACAGGAATAGAAACTTCTGAGAAGAGAAGCTACTTTTACTGTTGGTTTAGCCAGTGTTTAACAGGCTCATAAGGAAAATGTTTATTTTTAGGCCATAAGAAAGAAAGTGGAATTGAGTTTAGACTTGTTCTGTGACTGTTGCAGTAGGAGGTTGGTGTGTGATCAATGAGGCCTTCTCAGGAGTCAAACAAGAAGGACGCTGTGTGTCTTAACCCTTTAAGGAAACGGTCGCATCCACTGTAGTCTAAACTCTCCCTTGCATGTTAAAAAGGTTTGCTGATGACAGCTACACATATTTAGCTTTGCTGATATATGAAAAAGGTAACATTAGTGGATCCTGTTCAGCTCACTTACAGAAGACCGAAATAACTCCTGCACTCAGTAAATACATGTTTTAACATCGCAGCTTAACACAAACTTCACTCTGACTACAGACAGCAATGTTAAGGGTTAAATAGTATTTAAATAGAGGCTGCTGCAGTACTTATACAGTTAGTAATTTGGTGTACTAGGGTACTCTGTTGTGCTGCATTATATTTTAATTTCATGAAGGTGCACTAAAACCAAATCTTGAATTACCTGCATCTGAATATTAACGGGTCAACCTGCTTTAATTTAAACTGGACTTTGTTGATTAATTTTGGTCAATATGAGAGAAGTAGTTGCGTTTGTTACAAAACTGCCTGGACTAATAGTTGCTGTGGTTTCTCTTAACATTTATAACTTGATAATTATATAATAATAAGAACTAAATCAATTTACTGGTCCTATAATAAACTTATTGAGTCTATCTGAAGCAAGCTTTCACTTAGGCATTTATTCCTGTGAGAATCTTTAAGCAAAAGTTTTGAAACAATCGCTCATTTTGCCATGCTTTGCTTCTAAGAAGCTAAACTCTCTTGTTGTTCGAAGTTTCCAGATTCTTCTTCTGTAAATCTTTTAAACTTTTTCTTCAGACCTTGGCTTTTATGTAGCAAATTTTCTGCCCCGTCCTTGTTCCAGGCTACCACAACATGATGCTTAGTGGCAGTTCTCTGTAGTTCAGTTAAGACAAATTGTTGAAAATTTGTCTTAACAAATTTTCAACAATTGGCCAAATTCAACAATTTGTCTTAACAAATTTGTTAAGACAATTTGTTAATTTGTCTTAACAAATTGGCCATCTTCTTTAAGGAAGATGGCCAAGAAGAAACCATTGTTGAAAGAAAGCCATAATTAGCCAGATTTTCAGTTTGCCACAAGTAAGGTAGAGGACATGGTCAGATCAAACCAAAATCAAACTATTTAGTTTACATGCAAAGCAATATGTGTAGAAAACATATTCTGCACATCGACTTGAATTAACTTTCTGCAAGGTGAAACATGGTGGTGGCAGCAGCATGCTGCGGAGAGGGTTTTCTTCAGCAGAGAAAGGGAAGCTGCAAAAGACTAGAGACAGGAGATGGACAACAAACCTAAACATACAGCCAGAGCTTCAGTAGAAAATATGATGAGCTGGAATGGCCCAGTCAAAGTCCAAACCTAATGTCATTCAGAATCTGTGATTAGAAAATAAAGGTTCATAGAAACTTTCCATTTAATCTGGTAGATTTAAAATATTGGACACAAAGTTTGGTTTCTAGATGTGCAAACCTGCTGCAAACAGTTGTGATTAAAGAGGAAAGATGGTTCTACAAAGTATTGGTGAATAGAACAAGAAGTGGAAACTCTCCTCATGCTGAACCAACCTTAATACAGAAAATGTATGTAAAAATAATCACAAGGCACCTAGAAGAATCATCTGACCTCCATCTGTCAGCTTGGAGCTGAGCTGCTGCAGTCCAAAAATATTAAGGGTCCAAATAAAATCAGGTTATCCTACAAGAACAACTCTCCCCCCGTTTATCCTCCTCTAAACTTAGACTTGGAATCAGCCAAGGACACTCACATATTTCCAGCCCAGAGTGGTCTTGCAGTTCTCACAGTAGATATCCGCCACAGCATGCAGGCCTGTCAGCAGAACTCTCTCCTCTGCAGGGCCACACCCAACGTTCACCCTGAGGGGCAGACACGAGCAGAGGCAGAGCGGAAAAAGTTTTTAAATCTCAACGCAAGCACGAGAAGCTCTCAATAAATCCTTCAGATGTTCTGAGATGAGATTTTAGATCAGCACTCACACTGAGTTGAACAGGTAAGCTCTGCCCTGGCTGCCCTGGAACGACTGCAGAGACAATAGTTGACAAGATGAAGCAAATCTGCTCTTAAATTGGAAGAACTCCTGAAATGAGGGTCTAATGGATTTACATTTTGCAGAAAAACATTTAGTTAATCATAAGTGATAGCAGGTTTTTCACCAGAGGCGTATGTTTACCGCAAAACCAAAGCTGCTGTTGAAGAGGCTTATTAAACTGCTGCAGTTAGTGCAGATCAGCAAAAAAGCCTCTGAACACAGGTGAATGTGTCTTCATAATCGCGTATAAAACGTGCAACTGCAGCCATAATCCAGTTCACTCTCCAGCTTATAACATAATCCATCCATGAGCAGCGGCGCGGCGGTGGATGATACAAGGCTACAGGTGGATAAACCTGCTGTTTAGTTTTGTAATTCCTCATTTGCTTTTTAAGTCTTTGATATTTCCCCCAAATGTAATTATTTTCATGGGATCTAAACTAAAGGTACTTTGACAGCTCTCTGCTGTGGGAGAAATGTCTACCTTGAACAGATTAGGAGAGGTCTATGAGCTACACAGAACATGTTTATTACACTTTTTGTACAAATTATTGTTCGATAATGAGATTTCAGTCTGCTCAGTTCTGCCCATTTTGAGCTCCTTTCAGAATGAGCTGCTTTACTGACTCTTGTCACTTTAAATCCAAATAAACTGCTGCTGGCCATGCCCCCCATCTCAGCGTTTACACTCGCATGTGAAATGGCTGCAAACAAATGCACAATTACACAACAGTCCATCTTTGAAAAACAAAAGTAGAGCCTCTTGCACAACCAACAAAAATGAAGCAAGTGCTTTCTGGTTGGTAAGCTTGGGCAGCTAACCAAACGTGCTGGAGCTACTCTTGGGTTGCTAAGTAACGACGCAGTTACCGTCGAATGCGACTTAACAATCGGAAGGATTCTGAAACGGCTCATTTTCCAGACACCAAAAAGCGGTTGGGTTGTTTTTAGAAGTAGTAGAGACCCAAATGGAAGCATACAAATGTGCAAAATATGAATTTTGAGTAATGGGTCCTCTTTAACAAAAATGATTGAATGATTCTGTGGCTTAGAGGCAGCGATGGTGTGAGAGATTCCCCTGGTTACCTTGGAGATGAGCTCGTCGTGGTTGGCCAGGTGAGCTCGGCAGTGAATGCAGCTGTACGTCCGGTGGCAGCTCGGCAGGTACGCCTGGAACGTCTTGGAGCGCGTCATCCTGACCATGGGCGGTGTTGGCGGGCGGTGCAAAAACGGACTGCCGGCCCAGGTCGGCTCACAGGGGAAGCACCGCAACACACAGGTGAGGGCCGTGGTGGGCGGTGGGTTGGGAGGTAAACACCTGGGAGGAGAAAGCAGAGCGGCTGAACGGCACCTGGATGAAAACACAATCACAAGCGGTTGCCTTACACAGCTGAAGTTGAACATCTGCAACTAGTTTCATTGTGCGTGCAGAAGAAAAACCTACAAACTGAATGAGGATAGAGTGTTGAGGGAGGTTTCCAGTGTTAGTTTTTGATTTAACAAGTAAACCAAAAGGTTCATTTTGTTCTGATCTGACCAGAACTTCGTCTTTCACCTGCTGGTTGTGTCTCCTCACTGGATTTTGACAACCTGTGTTTATTGCCAATGGTGCATCTTTCCAAATCTGTGGACTACATAACTTATAGCTGTCCTGTCAACAGATTCTCCCACCTGAGCTGTGGATCCCTGTAGGCCCTCTGCAGTTATTATTGGCAAACTGAGTTTATTCACTCAACAGCCCTGAATGTTCTGCAGGTATCAATCAAGGAATCATTTCATGTTTTCACTGCATCACCTTTCGGCCATTTTGGACATTGACAGACTGGTTCTGTTATGTATGTTGATAACCTAAGTTTATCAACATATCCTGCAATTAGTGGCATAAAATCATAAGGTATTTCAGCTTTTTGTGCAAAGCTGCCACTGCGAACTACAGCATGCAGCCCTGATGCAAACCGAGGCAAAGCGGCGCTCCTACTTCACACTCTGTGTTAAAAGTCTGCAAGGCTGCAGCTATAATCTGCTTATCCCAGCACAACTGCAAGGATCGTGCTCTGCTCCCTTCATGATATCCAAAGGGAACGACCCTTTAACATACTTGCTGCTGCTGTGGCCCGCCGACTTAGAAGATTAACAAGTCGGCATGGGAAGCCGTCCCGTGGGTCAGGCGTATAATCTGAGGACCTGTTGGAGAAACTGTGTAGTGGGCTGAGCTTCACATCAAGCAGCGCAACAATAACTTGGTGTCTCTGGCTCTGATTCTATGAATCACAAATATAATCCATTTTTTTCCCCCTTGCGTTTGCTTTCAGAAATGTCCATATATATTTCCACAAAGTCTAAATAAAGAAAGAACATACATCATTTCAATAATGTACCACTCTGTCTCCTCTCCCTCCCGTCTGCGTTTACAGAAGCATCTGGAAAAGCTCATAAAATACTGATTGGAAGCCAGAGGCCGCGGTGAGCACAGGACAAACAAGAAGAGCGGGGGCCTGCGCTGCAGCATGATTGTTTTTAGAGCCTGATGAAGGCTGATAAAGGCTGATGGGAAGGACTGCAGCAGATAAATAAATAAAGCACTGAGATATGCCCTTGTTTTCTCTCCTCTGACTCGATGCCAACAGCGTAGGATCAGGGCACAAAGACAAGTTACAGTTGTCATAGCTGACCCTTTGCACACACGCGCACACACACACGCACATGGACTGATGTTTAACCAAGAGCATGCTTTATCTTTTCAGTCATTTCAGGAAAAATGTAAGCATCTTGTCCTCCGAGATCAGATAAAAATGAATCAACACGCTGTCACGTACAGTAAGTTATATAATGTGTTAACTGTAAAAATATGCAGTTTGCCCTTTGTGTATTAAGCTGCATAAAATCAACGCAGATATATTCATGGATTTCACTTTAGGCTCTGAGAGATTCTGAGTGGATGTGATGGCTGCTTTCAATGAATGTAAGAATAAAGAACATTTGCACAAAGTAGATGAGCAGTCGACTCAATCTGCCAGTCTAAGTTTCAGCCGTTCTAGCTGAACTAAATTTAATCTTCCTTTGCGATGAGTTGCTGCACTTTTAACACTAAGAGTGAACCAAAATAATTTGATGCACGATGCTTTTCAAAAGTATTCCCACCCTTTGGCGTATTTCACATTTTGTCACGTTACAGCAAACTGTTTCATTTTTAACCCCCACAACATCTCAGATGACACCACCTCCACAGAGGAACACGGTGTTGGCAGCCTCATGCCTTGGAGATTCCTTTCTACGGCAGGGGCAGCAAACCTAGTCAGAGTTGATTTGAGCTAAATACAGGCCAAGCAAAAAACGCGAGACTGGGGTGGAGAAGATAATAAGGCCAGCATGTGTGCGAATGGACCAGTCAAAGTTCAGACACAATTAACATATTTTGTAACTAATCATTTTTCTGTTTTTTCTTTCCACTTCACAACTACACAGTCGTTTGAATTAGTTTGTCACATTAAATCCCAATAAAATGCATGAAAACCTGAAATATGAATATATTTAAGGGGTATGAATATTTTTTCAAATGCTGCAGCAATCAATCACAACTGCAAGATGATGTTACAGCTAGTATGTGTGAGTATGTTGACCTCCAGTGCATCATGATAGTGTAATGTTCCCCTGAGGGACAACATTTAACACCATTACTGCATCACTGGGCTGCATATCACATATCCTCCGGAGGCTCATGCATATGTAGAAATACACTGGAGTTTTATTAGAAAATAGCTCCCTGATAGCCATAGTCAAGAGTTAGTGTGTGTCAGCAGGTTGGGAGGAAACCTTATAGTCTCTGAATCCATATAGATGAAGTGATAGCAAGTGATTAAGGAACTTAAGAAGAGATGAGAGGGGCGTGCTGTGGTGGCGCAGGGGTTTAGCACGCCCTAGTCCTCGACGCGGACATCGTGGGCTCGACTCCCAGTCCCGGCGACCCTTGCCGCATGCGCCCCCCCTCCCCCCACCAGCCCACCATCGTGAAAAAAATGCAAGCCACTAGCACCGCAAAAAACTCTTCGGAGAAAAAAATGATATAAAAAAAAAGTCCTGCAAACTGAAATGTTTTGTCATCCCTATTTTAAGCTTTAAGATGTGTGATTTTTCATTATAAAATGAAATGGTGTTTTAGCTTATAACACTCCAAATTAACCAGAAATCTTGAAAACCTCTTTGGGCTTCTTGAATTTGTGAGAAGCGTTCACAAAATAATTTCAAAGTCTTTCAAATATACACAGAAGTAAAAAAAAAAAAAAAAGGTAACTAGATTTTTGTTTACTCAGGAATTTGGTCCATGTATGAATGCTTTGAGCGTGTAAGCCTCTGCCAGTGGCAACATTTCTGCTGAAAATCAGCCTGAACGTCTGACTAGATAAATTTAAATCGATTTCTTCGTTCAAAACATCTTCGACTCTGGATTGTTGTTTTTTTTGTTTGTTTTTAAGATACTTTAATATCTATTTGGTATTCAAGCTGTCACTTTGGTTTGGTCATTCTAAATGACTAAGCTTTTCTTTAGGCTTAGAAATGACGTGTGCTTCAGTTCTATGGTTCAGTTCTGTCTCATGACCCGATTCATGAAGTAAGTCATCCAGTCTGTGAGTCAGTTTGGATCAAACTCACGTATTGTTGATGATTGGTCCCAACCTCCTGCTATTTCACACACATAACCAACAATGCTGTACTTGCATAATTACTATTGCATAACTGGTCAAATTACTTTTCTAGTTAGCTGTTTTTGATGAGCTATTGAGCTAAATATTCTCAAGATTGATGAATCTTGCATGAATTGTGCCCTGGATGAGCACCAGAAGACCGTTTTTTGTTTGTTTTCACTGCTAGATTAAAGGTTAAATTAACCAAGACTTCTTTATAAAACCTGTGATCAATGCACAATGATTCAGCCAAGTTCCCAAGCTGGTCTCAATTTGAGGCGGTCCTAAAGTCTAAAACTACTGAAAAACATGCTTTTTGTGTTTTCACAAATAAGATAAAGGTCTAATCAACATCTTTTTAAAATAATCTCTATTCTGTGCTGATAAATTCACCAAGTTGATCTTGAACTGTAAATCATAAAAAGTAATCCAGATTCCAAAAACAAGGGAAAATAGCACTTAAACTTATCACCAAATAGAAATCTAGAACATCAGATACCAACCACATGTTTTAGCCTCCAACAGTGTCCTGAAACATTTTTAAAGTGTGCTGTAATTATGAATAAAAATCTGTTCTGAATACTCTTGTTGCCCACTGACTGAAAGGCACTCTGGGTGGTGAGCCATTTGAAAAACCTCCACATCTTCAACTGTGTTGTGTTCATTTCCTACATTTAAGATCTAATATGTCTCAGAGTTTGTGTATTGAGTGGATAAAAATAGTCGAGGCCAGGCCCAAACCATGATCCTCCTACCTTGTTGTTTCACAGAGTTACATTTCTGATAAAATATGTTCTTTCTCCAAACTGTTGCTTCACTACATTGTAATTTCATTTTATGTGAACATATTTTAACTCTCTCGCTGACTTGTTCACAAGATCCTTAGTAAAATGAAGTAATATTTATTTTTGTGTTGCCAAAAGCTGGAATCACAAAAGACCTTCAGTTTCCATGAAGTTGCCCCAGCCTCCTGGCTGAACGCACAGAGCACTCTGCAGCTCAGACACCGGTCTATGCTGGTCGACCACTCTCGAGGGTGACAGTGGTTTTGGTTTCCCACCACTTGAAGACTGCGGCTGACAGCAGATTGGTGGAGTCTTGTTTTTAGAGAGATGGTTTTGTAACTTCTTCCAGACATTTTATTGCTGGCGAAGATGTTGTGCCCCTACTCCCCATGGGGTTGTTTACAGCGCACGCAATTTCTGGTGAGCTTCATTGAGTTGAGGCGCAACTTACGTCATGGTCAAACGTTAGCGATTGGGTAACATCAAATCCAATCGTTTCAAACTTCTACAGAACCCATGCCTCTGATAAGCAATCGTTTCTCAATAGCCAAGGGTTCAGATCCTCTGTACAAAGCAAACTCTGTTAGCGTACTATCAAATCGTTGTTTTTCTTAGGATGCATAGAACCGTTGCTCTTGTAAGAAAGTCATATCTACAATAAACTCCTCTAGGGGCTTTGAGCCATTGCAGAGTTTGATTCTACCTTAGGCCGGCTCTGATTATCCCAATTTTTCATCTAAAAGTTTTCATTCGACTAGTTTATGATGTAAAAGGACTTCCACAAATAAAGCATGTTAAATATTAGGTAAAAGATCTTAAAGAAACAATGTAGACAAACTGTTAGAAAAAAGTCTTTAACCAGTTTTAGCTTAAATAAAATGTTGTTTAAGCCTTTTCAAACAAACCCCATCGGTTTCCAAAAACAGAGAATACTCCAACCTGTTAGGTGAGTAAAAACATATTTTGCAAAGTAGCACTCTTTGTTGCCATGTCGATGCGCTTCAAAATGCTGACGCAAACAGTCCGCCTGAGCTGTTCTGAACTACACAACACAACAGAAACAAACTCTGACAGAAAAACAAATTGCATAAATGATCAGATGACCTGCAGCTTGCAGGGATCCAGACAGGGCGAAAAATCAAGATATCCAAAGTAATTTCAGTGTGTGTAACCTTTTGCATCATTTTCAGTCAGCCTGCCTCTGCCTTCTCTTCATCTATCTCTGTGCCTCTCAGCCTGTTTGCATATTCATTATTTTTCTCTGCTGCCTCTCTGTCTATTCATCCGTCCTGCGGCAGGTTGTTTGAGGTCAGCGAGCCGTCCGTTCTGGTCATTTCTGGGTGTCATCACAGAAAGGGCTACATGCCACGAGTCCCACTAACCAGAAAGGAGCCCCCTGCATACACACAACGGCAACAAAGAGGGTTACGTAATGCACCGATGCTGCTGCAGATGCTGCTTTTGAGCGTGATCACAAACAGAAGAAAAAGATTGAGGGCAAATCTGCTGAGTCCTCCATAAGCTGCACATCCTACGCTGTTCTGACACAATTTGTGCACATGATGTGCTTTTCATCCCGCTTTCAATTCACGGTTACAGCCAGACCGGCAGCGCGCAGCAGCGTGACATCACTGACTCCACTCCCGACTCGTATCAAATCTCACTGATGAAGGGACGCTCCTGTTTCCACTCCTCCTTATGCATCATTTTGAGTTGTGATGCTTGCTTTGGGCTCCATACTTTCCGGCAGACAGAAGAAAACAGCTCCAAACTTGTCGAAATGACTTGTGTTTGTGTAATTTGAAAGCATTTTGGGAGTGGCTGAGTGGTAGATGTGTTAGACACAGACTTGTGCAACTTTAGTTTGTGCACACAAGCCCTGTCTGTAAGAGATCACCTTTCAGGGCCTTCAGCTCATCTTCGATCTTCTAACATCGACCCCTGGCTCACATGATCGCTGGCAATCTGCCTGCATGCACTGCAATGGAAATAGATCACTGCTGACCCCCTAATTACACTTCTCAGGACTTTATTCAATTAACTTAACTTCTTAAAAACATCTCACCATATCTACATAGACTTCCCCTGTTTATTCATTTATATAGCAGTAGTTTTCAAACCTGATAAGATATGAACACTACAGTTTCCATGCATGACTTACTGAAATCAGCACTGAAATTGGACACGGCTCTTTTCCAGCTTCTTCTTATGTCCCAAAAAATTAATAATAATAAAGAAGCACTACCTTGGTCGCAGGATGTCCAATATATAAATGAACTTCTGACTTACTACATAAATGAGTCACACACAATACTTGACAACCTAATTTAAAGCTGAAGCAAGATTTTGAACCTACAGAGAAATATATAATAATTATTGGTTAATTTACATTTTTGCTTTAACTTTGCCTTTAATAACAGTATGAAATCTGTTGAGGGGTTTTGCACATAATAGGTTAGATTTAAATACATTCTGAGCCTCCTAAATACCAAAACATTGTTATTATAACACTTAAAGCCTTCTAACTGACAGCATTTGTGCTTTTTTGTATACTGTGTGAGTGGTTTAAATTAGGGCTGCACCGATTGCAGTTTTCTGGACAATCGCTGATTACCGATCTTCAAAAAGCCTGACCAATTGATTCTGATTTCAGCTGATACCAATTTTTTTATTATTTTTTTTGTCTGAAATGTCACCAAATTTAACAAGAAAGTCACTGAGTTGGCAACAGTGGGCTGACTATTGTTAACAGAAAATGTGCAGACATGGCCTGGTGGGCGGGTTTGTCAGTCAAATTTCTCTCAGAAGAGAGATGAAGATTAATAAGTTTTAGACCTTTGCTGAGGTAGATAAGATTGGCTTCACATGGAAGCATCGGCCGATCACTGGTGACCCTAAATTAAGGAAATAGGGGCCAATTTATTGGTGCATCACCAGTTTAAATAATATATCTATAAATGATGTACCTGCCCTTGATTTAGACAACATATCTAATCTAATCTAATTTAATCTAATATGATATAATGTAAGGGATTTCTACTTTAAAATCTACAGCCAGAGAATTTAGAAAGGGTAACTCCATGGACAATGATTAAGTTTATTATCAGAGTCAGTTGATAACACAATCAACCTAATACAAAAATAACTAAATATGTTCTTTAAATCCACATTTTTGCTCCTTTGTGTAAAATACATGTCTGATTTAATGAGTGGAAAATATTATATTTAAAGGGTAAACAAAGTCCATGCAGGGGTTAAAAATGAAGCATGTCCTCCTGGATGTGGGCGCTGACAGATAATGTCAGAGGGAAATCTCATTTTGCGGAGTTACACGCGGATTTAAGACATGCAGCCCTGGTTAGTTTACAGTATAAATGTGTAATTACTGGTGTGAATCAGGTCACAGGAAGTGGCGCACTTTATCTGGGGCAGAACTTCAGCCACCACAGATGGCGGGGATGCCTCACCTCACACACACATGCACTCTCATGAACACACACACACACACACACACACACACACACACACACACACACACACACACACTGCTGCCTCTGAAAACAATCCGCAATAATTTTGACAGGTGACTGCCGTCAGCAATCACATGACCTGATTTTATGATCACCCTCATCGATCACGCTGACGTGCAAGTATGGTGGTGTCAGCATGAGTTTTTATTAAAAAAACAAAAACAAAACAACAACAACAAGCAGACAAATACAGTAGCTCCAAGGCAGAGAATATGTCAGCATCCCCTCCATGAGGAAACTGCATCAGCTGCTCAGACTTATGCAATATGCGAAACTTGACTTGAAACGTCACCGCAAATGTTGCCTAAAGCAGAAGACACCTTAATGAGGAAAACTGTGAATGACCAGATCGCTTCCTGAATAAACCTCAAGCAGAGACATAAAAACAGTGCGTAACAAAAATGCACCACCACCACCACAGTGGGGAAAATTATACGTACCTTTGAGAGGAGTAAAAACACGTCTCTCCACGTAGCCTAAAGAAAATGTCGCAATTCCTCTTTTTCTTGGTGGCGGTGCCAATCCGAAAAGCTCCTTCGCATTCCTTCCCCAGGCAAATTTCCTCCGCTCTCCGGCCCTGGCAAGTCCTGCAGAGACGCAATGTTTTGACGCGCAGCGGTGCCCAGCAGAGTTTACTGAGAGACGGACAGAGATTGGCGAGGCGCACAGCCGGAGCGAGATGACTCACTCCGAACAAATTCCGCGTTTATTTAAAATCTTTTTCTGCTAGTTTCAGACGAATACTATAAAATGAACGATCTACTGTTGTTAACGTATTATCAAAGTCACTAAAAGTCTTCTTTATTTCTTTTATGAAAAAGACAAGAGGTTTTTTTGTTGTTGAAAAAACACGATCCTGCCTTCGCGACCCTTTCATTCACATATATTCTAGAGTCATAGGCGACGGAATCAGACAAACATAATTTGCTTCTAAAGTAAGAACAGCTATTTTTACAGTACGTCCAAACACCAGATCCCAATAATATATCAACAGTAAGGAGAAAATGCAAAAAAATAAAATAAAAAATATATATGGGCGATATATATATAGCGCCACCAACAACTATTGTTATGAAATAAGACGCCATTTAATCTTTTATTTTATTCCTGATATTTTTTAAATAATATCGAAAGTTGCAAATATTAAAACAGTCATTCTTCATATTTTATTGACCGTAATACTACTTTTGTAGTTTTTTTGTTTTTTTTTAAACCAACCAGATCATATAAATTTAGCAAAACACAGTGCATTAAACTTTCCATGAAAAGTTTTCTTTTAGGTTCCATTAAATTTGTGTAAAAGCTTAGACAGTCTCGTTAACTATCTTGGGTCGAGGCTCTTTGTTTTGTTTGTTGCGATAATTGAATGACAAGCATATCATCCAATCAGTGAACTGTTACGGCATAGCAACATGGCTCTTATTGGCTGACGGCAGAGGAGGGCAGCCAATGATCTTCTTAGAGTTAAATATCTGAGAAGTATTTAAGCAGATTGTGGGTTTGTGAAATTGCATCTTTTACATATTTAATTTGTTCTCTTAATAAAGATTTTAAATGTATCAGTTAATTATTAAAAAAAGAAAACATCCATTCTCATTTTTTTTACGTCTTCGTCTACAACTCATTCAAGTTCTCATGTAAATAGCGCCCCCTGCTGTCGGTTTAGCAGATGCCTTCCCTTTACACAATGACCTTTTTTCCCCCAAAATAAAATTAAAACTAATTGTCATTAATGATTTAAGAGCACGAATACATCAAGAAATACAGACAAAAATTCATGTGGATGAAAATTCACTTTTTATTATCTCTAATCAGTGAAATTAGAGATAATATAGACTGTGGGATAAGGCTTTGAAAAATCCAAGGTGCCTAGTCCCACAGACTGATGCTGTTCAAACAGAGCAGCTTGTTTGAAGCATGAAGAATGAAAGGACACTAAATACAGCACAATAATGTCTCTAACAGTGGATCGGATTCAGCAAAAAGAAAATTGTTGTGCAATTCAAGAAACACTATGAAAGTAATCCAGTGAAAGCAGTAAACAAAAGAGAAACTCTGTTCCCACAGAAAAATACCAAACATCTCATAATACATTCAATCATAACTACATTCATTAAAAACATGTGGTCACATGTTTAGATCAGAAAATATCATTGGTATATATGTATGTGTAGAAACCCTATTACACCTTCCTTACAACATCAGTGCAGGAGTATTTGGTGCCTGGGTATCATTGTCTCGCAGTTTTTAATACATTGCAGCTTCAAAAACAGCAGAGAAGTTAAACATCTGAAACATAATTTAGCTCTATTGGGCTGGCATATCATCTAAAGATTAAAATCAGATACATAATTTAAATATGTTCACTGTTTCAAAGACACAAGAGAAGATAAAAGATTCAGAAACTGTGCAAAACTCTTCTCTCAAGTCACAGATGAGCAACATATTCATTTGATGTAAGGAAAAAAAAACTAAACAGACATTTCTACATATAAGAATACAACAAAACCAACAAACTACTGCTATTACAGTACAGAGAACAATAACAATGTTTGTCTTTTTCAAGTTTCCTGTTACTACAGAACAGCGGGACCTTTAAACTGAGGACTTTTGCTTTTTTTAGGACTAGCAGGACATTTTTGACTTTCATATAGACTTTTCTTTCAGCTGTCGACAGACTTTTTTTTATTGCAAAGGCCAAAGAACAGCCTGATTCAAGATACTGCAGCCTAAGAAACCAACGCTTTACCTACTGTTCAATATTTGAAAGGTAAAACCACATGATAAGTTGTAAGAAAATACATTTTCACATAATAATGTCAGAATTCAGATCTGATAAAACTAGCTGAATATATTTTAGTGGTCATTTTGTCCCATTGTCTAGACTTCCTTCAACACCTAACACTGTTTTCAGTGCATGTCTAATTTTAGGGGGGAAAAAAACACAACAACAATTCAAAAAGGGATATGATACAGCAGGTGTAATACAAATAGTTTATCACGTAAACCAAGATTTCCCCCCTCAATATTTTTTTTTAGCTGTCAGTCATGTTGGGGGAAGAAAAGTTTTTATCAACATATGTCAGGGGAGGAAGCTGGACTTGAACCCCAAATTTTCCAACAATGAAACAATCAATTTTCTGTAGTTTTGAGCCAAAAGGAACAGAATGGTGATGTTATTGCCTCTTGGAAAGAGGAAGACAAGGGGCACCATGCAGATGAGCCGATGGTCATTTTTAAAGCAGAACTGATCTTCCTTAACACTTCATCAGCTTTGATGCAGTAATTTAAGGAGTCCATGTTCTATTCTGTACATGAACATAACTTTCAGAGGACCAACATGTGTAAAATCAGGTTGAACAGAAATAAACACTTCAAAGACATCACTCTGAGTCCCACTGAATTTAACTAATGAAATAAATTAACTTAAATGTTCAAAATAAAAAATGCAATTGCTTGCAAAATTATATTTTTGAAGCTTAAAAATGGGGGTTTTTAATATAGTTTGTGCTACAACATTGGTTGATTGTGCAAATGGTTCAGCAAATGGTTGCATGTGAACCATGTGTTTATGAAAGCTTGTTTTATAGGAGTCTGACAGATCTAACTGCCTTAGTTTTTTTTTATAGCTCATAAACACCGTTCACATTTTATGAGGGTTTTATCCAAATCCAGGTATTATGTAAGAAAAGTTAGGCTTTTGTCAAATTAATCAGAGACTTGTTGGGTTAAATGTATAAACCTCACAACCATTCCAGGTAGCTTTTTGTAACCACTAACATGCTTAATACCAGGTTTAGTCGTAATTCTCTAGCACGACTGTTGCTACATGATGAATATGTCGATGACTCTGATCATTGGTAACAACTCAAATAAAATCTTCTTGGGATTTTCCTGTTACTACAACTATAAAAGTATACATCTCCAATACAAGGGGAGTCAATGGAGCCTCTTACTGGTGCAACACAATGTGGAAGTAGGTCTGCAGGAATGCGTGCAGTAAAAGTGGGTGAATGTGGGGAGCTTGTTTGGCAGGTCAGTGAGCTTGAAGGATAATGACCGTGGAGACAGGGAGAGGTAGGAGTTGGCAGGTCACTGGGGTTTAGAAATGCCATTCCTATCCATGAACTCTTTGAGCCTGGTGGGAAAATCTGTCATCACTCCTGTGGCTCCCAGGTCAAAAGCCCTTTGGAAATCTTCCTCGTCATTCAGCACCCAAATGTACACCTGAAACCAGAAGCGCACAGTTAATCCACGCAGAAACAACATTAGGAGGCATCACCCACCTCAGTCTATATTTGAAACATGTGGGACACTTGGACGTTTTCCTGGTAGCTGCATTTGAAGTACAGTAACATTTCCAAAGCAGTAACTCCCAAACAAGTAAGATAAAACCTCCCCTCATCATAATCAATTAACTTTGGAACTCAAAGTAAATAGAAGAAAATAGTAAATAAATCTATTAGTTTCATTTGATTTAGTTTTGTGTTTTTAACCCAAAATAGGATAACTATCCACTGCATTTTAGAACTGAAAAGCAGGTGTAGCCTCATGTACCTGTATTCCTCTGGCAGTTAAATGTTGGAAAAGAGCTTTCCTCATCAGCAAACTGCAACACACAAATAAATATCCTTTAGAAAATCATTACAGCTTATACATCGCAGGTAGAAAAGCAATTGAACTTATTTTAAAAAGGTTTACTTTTGATTAATCTTTTTTTTTTTTCTCACAATTTTCAACAGGGCTCAAAAATATTAGAAAAATGAAGTCTGTTTATATTTCAAAAACTCTTTGAGGTCATTTCAGAGAACAACACATTCTAGTTAAGACTTTTGTTTTACCGATTAAAGCTGTTGGAGTAAAGAGTTTAAAATATTGTAAATCCTATATGATTTTTTTTTCTCAGATAGAGAAGGTTTCCAAATCTTTAACCAGCTGTGAAATCTTCTTATGAGAAGATCAAATGCAGAGATTTAGATGTGGGATAGGAGCCTCACTATGTACTGGGTCGTCAGCTTTTTTACTTCTGTCTTATTTTTATTTTACCAGGATAAAATAGACTAATAGCCTCTTTTTTAAGGGTGTCATAGTCAAGAGGTGGCAACAAATACAGCACAAAAGGTTACACAGTTAAAAGAAAGTGACAAGCTATCAAAAAAGGTACATGCCATTCAATGTAATCATAATCTCCAAAATAAAGTTTCAAACAGTGTTCAGTAAGCATGAGGAAGTATTTTAACATCAGGGGCCTGTACCTGATATAACAGGAAGTTTTTTTATAACCTGCCATGAAGCCGTTACAGATCTCTGAAATGAGAAAAGCTAAAGATCCTAAAAGATTTGTTTTAAACAGTTGCTCAGTTAACTTCTGGGGAGCTGTGTGGCAGACAGAAGTTTCTTTGATTTTACATCCTCATCTTTGCATCTTTTTTCTGTGGTGCCACAGAAAAAAGACCTACAGGTCACGGGGATCTTTAAATCTAGAGCCTTATCTCTTTCCTCCATTTATATTCTTCCTTTGAGCTTCATCCTTTGGAAACAAGATTTGTCCTTTCAATGTAATGCAGATGATGGTCAGGTTTGTATCCCACTTTAAAAGAATAGAAGCTACATATGGAAAGTCTCAATGACATCAGGCCTTCAGAGTAGTATGAAAAAGGTTTGTCAACATTTCATAATCTAGATGAATTAGAGACTTACGTGTCTGCAAGCCAGGCAATCAACCGCTGACTCCGCGTTAATCTGCTGGGATCTTTTAGTCTGTTAAAAAAAAAAAGAATAAAAATAATGCAAAAAGTTAAATATTTTAAGTGTCAGCAAAACTTGATAAATGTTTAAACTGCGTAAAAGTTTGACAGTCTTTCATTTTTAATGACAGATAATGAATGTGGGAGAAAGATGCACAGCTAACTCCACCTAGTGACTGAAGGAAAAGCACAGATCAGGATATTCTCAACTCAACTTTTAAAGCTATATGATCTCTTGCACTTTCATTCATTTGTTAATAAATCCTCAATTAACAGAGTTAAGCCTCTAAAATCTGTTGCCTAAGCATCATCCTTATAACGGTTCTGTAACAACAACAGTAGTAAATCCCATAATCTTATTTGACATGGTTTTTTTTGAAAGTGGGATGTTAAGATACCCAACGTCTTTGTGATGTCTGCAACAGTTAGTATGTAAATCCGCAAGATAACGCCAAGGTGAGAATTAAGGACAAAGAGTAACAAACACTAGAAAATCCATTAAAGCATCGAGTTCACAGCTTGGAACAAAGGAGAAGTCAATCCTAAACAAAGTTTAATGAAGACACAATATGCTTTGACTATCAGAGGAATCAACTTAAAGTCCGACTAACAACCCCACTCAATGAAAACTCTCCAATACTTCAGCTCACTTCTTGGGATCTTGTCAACATATTGAGTTTCACCACTGCAGTCAGGAACTTTGGCCTTACATAACACAGCAATATGTCTGATAAAGACACATAATGTGACTGAAAGATTAAAAAGCATTTTTTAAACGTTGACCTTTTCTAAAACTGTAAAGCTTGATATAGCTTTTAGGATTAGATTTACAGGTTTAGCTATGGCAAATCCAAATGAAACATAGTTTAATGGAAATAAACTTTTTTTTTTTTTAACTAATCAATCAGCTTTATTACAATTTTGTAAAATAAAAAACTTATACATTGTAGATATTTCTTCACTGTGCTCACGGGACAGAACAGCAAATTTTTTTTAATTTATTGTCTCAGGGGGAAATGCTGTCATGACCCACTAAAACTTGTGAAACTTGTTATTTTGAATGAGATTTGAGTCACAAGAGAGACAAAATGTTTCTCTTAACAATGAGACCGAACCATCTTCCCTTCTTTTAAAAGGCTGTTCACCCCTCTGGAAATTGAATTTACCGTCCCTTCGTGTAGTTTTCCAGATGGCTTCCCTCATGCAGCTCATCGAAACATTTCCTCAAATCAATGTAACTCAGCTCTACAGACACTGCAACTCATATGCTGTACATGTACTTACTTAGTTAGCAGGGAGGGCATGGGGATCTCCAGAAACTGCTCCTTCAAGGGCACAAAGGGCAGGAGGCCTGTGTAGAAGAGCCCAAGAAGGTGCAGCACCCTGGGAAAACTGAACAAAACTGGAATATGGGGATTCTGAAAGAAAACAACAAATTGAAGAAAAATCTCAGTCAGATTCCATTAATGCAAAACTTTTAAGTCACTCTGATTGAGTGACTTAAAAGTCACATACAAGCTTCTTTTGAGCTTGTATGCTCAAAAGAAGCCGGGAGGATTTCAGTATTTTTATGTTTAACTATAGTAGTTTGAGAAAGTATGGACAGAGTTTTATACTACATCTAAATAAAGGACAACTTGATAAAAATAAACAAATATTCATTCAAGCAGCTTTCTACAGAAAAGGTGAATTCCCTAAAATGGGTTTATTATATTGGTTTACAAATAAAAAAAAAGAGCTAACTTTCAGGATTTCTGGCAAATTTTTCTGCAAATAAACCATCAGATGGAAGAGTGATTGGAAAACTCAAAGAGAATTTAAATATGCAAAAACAGTTTTCAATATCTATCCAGACACAGAAAATTTGAATCAAATTCTTCACATTTCCTTATTTTTTCAAGACGAACCCTACATTTTAAGTGCATAAAAGCAAAGAATGAAAAATTAAAAAATACATAAGTTGACTAAAACAAGGATATACTTTCATTGCAGTACCTCCTTGTAACATTTTTTGACAATATGGTTCCTGGAGTTGCCCCACACAGTCAGATCCTCTCTATCGTATTTCATGACCAGCTCAGAAACCTGTAAAAATGAACACATTTAAAACATAAAATATGCATTTTTTTTCTACTACAGAAATCACAAAACAACTTTGTCCTCCTCGTCCTTCTTTTTAGAATAAAAACATGTGATTTCAGTCTTTGCTTGCTTAGTTACACCATTAATGAGTCATTCTTCTAACACACAGTTCATTAGTTTGCTCAAACTCAAACTTTTACATCAATAAATAAAGACAAATGTAAGATAATCTACATTAAAATAGCACTGCATTATTTTTTGCTGTGTGAGAACTTGAGGAAAAAGGGAAGATGCACACACCTTCTTAATGAGTGTGTCGTTGTTGACCTTGATGTCGATGTTAATGGGAGTGTTTGGGAAGGCATCAAAGACATCCCTGAGGAGTGGGATACGTTTGTCCTCACCGCCCTCGCAGAAACACTCTGGCCAGATAAAGACAAGTCAAAGAACACAATCTGATTCAGCAGGAACTCAAAACTGTTAACTGGAAGGGCAATCATCGTTCGTCAGCAACTGCATATGTGTCCAGTACCTGAGTGTTTGCAGTCAGATACAATTCTAAATGTGAGAATTAGAATAACTTAGAGCGTTACTTATTACATTAGTGATGGCTCTGCAGTTCTTACCCCTTTGAAAAGTTACACCCAGCTTGCAGAGATATGGGGGAAGTTCCTGCAAAAAGCACACAGCAGTGAAACGTTTGCAGAAATTAAAACTGCAGTCACAGTGTTTCCCTACACTCATGACAATATGTGTCTAAACATGAACAAACACAAATTAGCACTTTTTTAGACACGTCAAGCCTGTCATGTCTATGAAGAGTGTCTATAATTTATAAATGCACTCATATAATTAATTCTTTATGTAGATTAAGAAAAATGCATAAACTGCAGTCTGCTACTCAAGTGGCTTTCACTCATAATATGTTTCATTCCCACACTTAATTAAAATCTTTTTGAATGCCTCCATTTGAAGCGGAGTTCTTCACTCCTGTTCAAGAACTTAGCATACCGGGTTGAGACAATGAGATTAAAAACATTATTTTCAGGTTCTTGCTGTAATTTTTGAGTAGAACTTACTTAAACATAGTAGCAATGGAGCATCTGTTAGGTAACTTTTAATTGCAAAACTGTTTCATGTTTTTTCCCCCATATCCACAAAATTTGTGATAACGTGACTTAGAAGGACACCAAACCGCATATTAAATGTCTAGGAAGCTAAAACTAATGTGATAAAAAATATATATATTTTCTTTACAAACTAGTTTGAGCTGACCAGCTGGTCATTAGCCATTCACTCACAACAAAGCTAAAGAGCGTTACATCTAAGGGAAATGATCTTCATATCCACAACACACAACAATCTCCACATTTTTACATGACATGTACAACAACTTTAAAATAAACTCTGATTTTATTGGAGAAGCAAAATCTCAATCTGAATAAATTTGAAAAAAAAAAAAAAGATATCAACCTTTAAATTTAATGCATTTATTCAGTGAAGACGAGTTATCCGGCAGTGAGCTTTGAAGATTTCTTTTTAACCATCTTCACCATCCAGCAGCCATTGAGCAAGAGGCCTGGACAGGCCCTCTATATTAAGTTATTTTATTGAAAAATATTATATCTTAACACAAAATAGACTTTCCTACTAAATAAATGTACTGAAGTTAAAGCTTTTGTTCTTCTAACATTTTTTAATTGAAATTATGCTGCTGCAAAAAAAAAAAAAAGAAAAAAAAAAGATTTTAAAACTTTTTAGTTAGAAGTTCATAAACAAGGTAAACAAAGCAGAAATCTACTATAGGAAAGAATTAATCAACTAATTCCCATCAACCCACAGGTCATGATGTTAACCAGCATGTGACACAATCAGGTGGCTTTGTGTGCACCTCAGTTGATTAGGCGCCTGATCCAGCTCACGTCTAAAAGACTGCACACAAAAACCACAAGATGCTGTTTTTAATCCAGTTCTTCTTAAAGTCGGACCAAAACTAGAATGTTTTGATCTTGACAAATGTTTCGTCAATTAAGGAAGCTACGGGGGGAGAAATATAGCATATACAGAAACTAAACAACAGATTTTGCATGTTTATAGAGAAGCACAACTCACAGCATATGTCAGGTCGCTGATGTTAGCATTGATGCCACAAACCCTCTTCAAGTTACCATCATGTGAGACCACAACCTGTTCATCCTTCGTCAGGTGGCAATCCAGCTCCAGCATGTCTGTGCCGAGATCCACAGCACTGCATGAACCCACACAGAGAGCACACTGCGGTGAAGTTGCTTATAAAAGTGTTCAGATCAGGGAAACTGGTCCTAACAGTGACACTTAGGACACCTCACTGCCCCTGGTGACATTTAGGACACCAGGGGCAGCTCACATCCCGAGTCCACCACAGATATAAAAGAGCATTTTACTCACTGTTTAAAAGCTGCCATGGTGTTCTCCAGGTTTTCTCCAGCGCCTAGAAGACAATATACAGAAATATCAAGGAAGCTGTAATGTTTTCTCTGTCTTATAGAGCTAAGATAATCTATAGGGATTCATTCTGGGGGTTCATGAATGCACCATTGTTGACACTTTCAGTTAAGCCCAAAATTATTCATACCCCCTAGCACATTTTAATTTAAGATAGGGCCTAATGATGGCCTCCTTCCACAGATCTGCTATCAGATTTAAGTTGGGACTGAACAAATGTAATTTACATTTGTAAATGTAAATTAAATCTAAATTTGTAAATGTAATCTTCAATACATTTGAAGAGCAATACATTTGCTCTTCAAATGTATTCAAACTTCCCAATGCTGCTTGTACATTAAAATTTCTCTAACACTGAGATTAAATTACACACAGATAACAATCAGGAGTTGATTTCTGAATGCATCTGGTCACAAAGGATTTCGTTGTATCAGATTAAAGGGGAGCAAACACAACTACATGCCACAATTTTCAGATATTTACTCATAAAATATTTTACAAGGCCTGAATGGTTTTTTTTTCAAATCTTATAAAAATTACTTTAAGTTTGTAGGAATAACATCAGAAATTGAATATGAACATTACCACTGTAATCCATAATACTTTTCATCTTTATTATTATTGTAAACAGTCTGGTTTTTCCCCTCAGGCACAGTTTGTGTTAACTTTTTTTCTTATTATTTTTCTCAGTTTGTGAATTTCTGTAAAAAAAAATTTATTTTCATTTGATCTTACTTTAGAGCCCACCTCATTTTCCTTTACTCTTAATTTCTATATTTGTATATCCACCTGCTTCTATTCACTTGTCAGTTTGTTGCTCATACACCTGAATTTCCCCATTAAGGGGCAGTAAAGGTTGAACTCACCTCCACGATGGGAAATGTGCTTGCTGAGGAACCTCTCCCTCTTCCTCCGGTGCAGAAGAGCTGGACATTTGAGCAGCAGGGCCGAGGTGAGCACATACCCCGTCACTGTAGACACGATGTAGATAGCGGCACACATCTCCTATCAGTCCACTGCAAAACAAACAGTTCCCAGTCAGCATCAACAGCTAGGCAGGGGTTTCAACAGACACTGACTCAGTCTGTCTTTATCAGAAGCAAATTATTATTAGATGGAAGCAATGAAGGACAATCTGAGGAACAGGGAGATCTGAACCACTTCTGGATATTTACTGCAGCATGTTAAAAGGGGTAAAGGGCTTCAGAAGAAGATTAAATTTAAAAACAGGAAAACAGTTAATAGATATTGACTATTTGTGTCCTGATTGTCCATAAATTTGTCCTCGGAATTAAGCCTATGTGTAACCTGTAAAGTACACTCAAGTGCTGTCAATCTCATAAAATTATAAACAGTTAATTATTGAAAATTATCTGAGGAAATATTTGGTCAGCGTTAATTAGATGCTCCGTTAAGTGATGCCATTCAAACAGCATCATAATTAGGTCTTACGCAATAAAGATAATTGAGCACGGATTGCTCTTAAACATATATATATTTAAAAAAAAAGAAAAAAAAAAGAAGCCTAAAATAAAGTCAGCCTTATGGACCACATCAAGAACAACTGATGTCGATGTCCAACTAGCTTTACTGAGCTAATGGTAGCGATGATGGGGTCAAACTCAGTCGGTGGGTTCTTACCTTTGTCATCAATCGCTGTGATTGCTCTCTGTTCGTTTCTCTGACCTCCTCGGCTGGGTGCAGGTCAGCGGTCTGTAGAGGTAAACTGATGTGCTGGCCTCTGGTCTACATATGCCCTGAGTCTACAACACAGCTGGAACAACACCAACCGGCGGCTGTCAACGGTACGCGCATGCGCTTTTCGCTTTTGCATTTCAGGCAACGAAATAAGCACTTCCGCTAAGAAATTTCAGAATAAAAGCCGAGTGACATAAGTAATATTGTCAAAGAAAATACGCTCATAGCTGTTTTATCTCACACTGAACAGTTTTAACATGTATAACCTTTATAATAATTCGAGGTATACTCAAATATGTAAAGCTAAATTAAAAACTAAGGCTTCCGTCAATGTGTTCTTGCGCTCTGGCCTCCGTCATAAACACGTAGAGGCACAAACGACACGTCTGCGCCTTCGCCATATTGTGAGAGGCAAGTTCTCTCGTGTTATATACTTGGAAACTGGATAACAGCTAAGTTTGTTGAATGTTATTCAACTACTAATTTTACTTATGACAACTGTGAAAGCTTTAAGAATAAAATAAAAAATAGAAATTTAACAGCAATACAAAACACTTATGTTAAAACAAATGGAATAAATTGGAACCAACCAGAGTTATTTTTGTGTATGCAAATTTATGTTTTGTGTCGTCTTCTCAGGAACCCCAAAGAATCAACCCAGCTTGTTTGTTTTTCAAGTTGAAAGTTTTATCCATTTACTGAAGATTTCAGTCTTCACATCGTAATAGTAATACATTTCTGGAACAGTGTTCAAGTGCAGTTTCTATGAACAAAAAAAAATAAATAAAAAAAAAAAAAAATAAATAAATAAATAAATAAATAAATAAATAAATAAATTGCGGAGGGCCCCCTGTTGGTCAGGGGCCCTTAGAATTGTCATAACTTTCCCCCCCTATATGACGCCCCTGAGTGCAGGACAGTTCAAAATGTAGACAGACCTGAAATACTTCTTTTTTTCATTCGTTTGTTAACTGGATTACTGCTGCCTTCATGCTGGCAAACTGAAGTGGAGAAGTTACGCCATGTAAAGTTGTATGTAGCACGTGTATACTCACAATGTCTTCTTTAGCCCAGCAAGTTAGTCATGTTTAATAGTAAACAATTATCAAACTGCGTCTCTGCTTACACAGATTTTAATTGTTTCAAGAGGTAAAAACTACAATATATTTCAAACAGTAAATTATGGTGCCATTCAAAAATTTACATACTTATCTAATGCACTGACATGCAGTATTTATGGGTTTTAAAATAATGATAAATTAAAGTCATACCACATAGAAGATCAATAAATCTAAAAAGGACAGGCTGTTCAGGCACAACTGCAGGTAAAAACCTGCAACTCAGAGCAAAGGTCACACAAAGCACACTTATGCCTACCCACACTCTAGAAACAGGACAATTGGATGACTGAGGTTTGAACAAACAAGTTATATTGACAGTTTAAACAGGGAGAACAGTGCAGAGAGACAATTAGCCTGGCTCCTCCTTCTCATGCTGGGAGAGACAGCAAGCTCACCCTGCTGGATGCTGTTCACACATTTTAGTCACACACTGCTGTGGGATGGCATCCTGTTCTTCAACCACCATTTGTGGCAAGTCAGCCAGTGTGATTGTGTTAGTTGCTCTAACATAAACAGCAGCACCACCTTGCTGAGTGTTCAATTGAGAATAGGACTGAAGACATGCCATTCCATGCGCTCCACTCTTCACTCTTGAGTCAAAAGTTCTCTACTTAAGTAGAAGTATATATGCTTCTAGTAAAAGTAAAAGTACAGGTTGAACCAGGGGCGCCGCCAGGAATCTTGGGCCCCCTGACAAAAAATTAAATTGGGCCCCCCCACGCAGCTGCTGTTACAAATTTTTGAGTCTGTCTGACAAAAGCGTCACAATTTTAAACGCTTGCAACTGCCTTCCTTTCTTTGGTCCAATACTGATAACTAGCACAATATTTACTGCTCATGAATTTTACACCCAACAGTTGTACAACAACTGCTGACTGACTCATCTGTTGTTAAGTGGTAAAAGGTACAGGGACACGTTAAATATATGAATATCTTGGTAAGATTCTTTCCTTAATTCATTAAATGCTAGTGAAACTGAGGCAAACAGTAGTCTGTAACTAAGCTAACTATGCTGAATGGTTGATAATCTCACAGTCTACTCACCTCTCTTGGAGAAAAACTGGGTTATAAAATGACACTCTTGCCTTTTTTTCTCTCTCCCTCTCTCTATTTATTTATTTTTTATTTTTTTGAAAACCTGATTTTATAATTTTTCTTAGCATAGCTCCAGGGAGGCTCAGGGCAAATATGGATGTGTGTTTTTTTTGGTCTGGGAGTGGGAACATAAAATTTTTATTGCTAAAAACAATCTTCAAAAATACAATATGATTAATTTTGTAATTGACAGGGCCTCAATTTTTTTAGTTTTTTATTTCTATGAACAAAAAATAAATAAATAAATTGTGGAGGGCCCCCTGTTAGTCAGGGGCCCTTATAATTGCCAAAACTTTCCTCCCCTATACGCGCCCCTGGGTTGAACTGTTTTACTAAAGAAAAGTAAAAAGTACAAGTTTTGAAATGTACTTAAGTACATAAAGTAAAAAGTAATTTTCACCTTCAAGAATACAAAATTACTTCCAATATGTCTAAATACTTAAAAATACTTCAGAATTAAAAGCCTGAATTTAATATGGCTATTACTGTAATAAATAATCTCTGGACCTTCAACATCTTAACTTTAAGCCTCAGGTGCAGAATTGAGATTCTCCCAGTCCACCAGTTGTTGCTAGTCTGCAGTTGTGTCTCCAACAAACTGTGTTAAGTTTGTAGATGTGATGAGAGCAATGTCTAACTTGAAGGTTGAACAAAAGCAAAGGTAACGCTTCTGACCTTGCATTGTACAAGAGTCTGCAATAATGACAATCAGATTCAGTGACCGATAGTACAAGTCAAAGTCCAGTTTACGTAACAGTCCATGGAGAAATGATTCACACCCAGGTGATAGCAGAGTTACTTTAGACATTTCGTAGTGCATAAACAATTATCTGGTACAGCTTATTTTTCAGCTGGGTCTTGGTTTAATTTTAGGGAAACAAAATGCCTCAATCACTGATAGAAATTCAGGATGAATGGAAATCTCTGGAGCAAGATTTTCAGACTCTTCAGGTAAGAAATATCCTGTCAACTGGTAGTATCTTGTCCAATTCTGCAAAATCCATAGCATTCAATTTTTTAGGATGAATTTTAACATCCACTAACTAGCAGCCAAGCTAATTTGCCACAAATTGCATAAGCTTTTTATTTATTTATGTATTTACATATTTTTTACAGTTATGTCATTCATACATTTAAACCTTTTCTAATGCCATTTTCCCCAGGAGACACACAAAAAATATTTACAGAAACTGGATGAAATCTCCAAACTCCAGAGCAGCTGTTCATCATCTATCGCCCGTCAGAGGAAAAGATTGAAGGAGATGTCCAGCCAAGTCAATAAGTAATTATCCACACACCCTGAAATTTGCATGCATGTGAAGGTAGACACAAGACATAGGGTCATGAAGATATATTAGAGGGATAAAAGATGAATCAGCTAAAAGCAGATGATAACGATCATATTTACTCTTTTTTATGTATCAGGAGCACAAAGGGATCATCAGCAGAAGATGCAAACACTTTAGGTAACATAAAAGAGAAAGTCAAGACCCAAGAACATGCTTTCTCTGAAATGGATGCTTTCCTTCCCAAAAAAAATGGGTGATGACATGAATTTTGATATATTTTCAGCTAAAAACTTTGAACATTGACTGGTCTGTAACGTGGTTTTCAAAAGTTAAACAAATACACTATGGTTTGGTTTCAAATTGCAGGTTATACCTCAGTCTGGTTCTCGGAAATGTGAATGTGACTCTTCTGAGCAAGCAGTCAAAGTAAGCACCAGAGTTCAGATTTCTTTGTTAAATGCAACATATTTCTTTTCTAATTTCATCTTGTAAAGATTCTTTTCTTTTTTGTTTTCTTAATCAGATAATAAAGTTTTGAATTTATTCTGTTGAGCTACGTATAATGCTGTATAATGTTGTGTAAACACATCATTCCCAGATTTGCCTACAAGGATGAATATGAGAAGTTCAAGCTGTACCTTACAGTGATCTTACTGCTGCTGTCTTTCATATGTTTGTTCTTCGTGAGCTACAGGTGAAGCAAACATTATCAGATAATGTTACATGTGAAATCACCCATTTTCAGTATATTTCTAGAACATTTTATGTTCATGCATAATCTTGTTTGAATCTTTTGCTTCAGATTTCTGGACGCAATCTTCAACTTCCTGCTGGTTTGGTTTTACTGCACGTTAACTATCAGAGAAAGCATCCTCATCACAAATGGATCCAGGTTAGTCCCAATTCTCCATAGTTACTGGCACTGCTGGTGAAGACGAGTTAATGCGTTTTTGACTTAACTTGAAACTCAAACTGAATGAGATGTATCTTAAATCAGGATCAAAGGATGGTGGGTTTTTCACCACTACATCTCAGCCTTTCTGTCCGGTGTGATGCTGACATGGTAAGTACAGCTTAAAACAAAACCTTCAAAAAAAAAATAAAAATTCTCAAACTAAATTTGTTCTCATCAAACCTCACATTTCTCAACTTTTACATCTCCAGGCCAGATGGGATCCTTTACCAGACATTCAGGGGCCAATTTCTTGCCTATTGCTTATATCAGAGTATGTTAAAAGTTTTTACAGAAGAATCACATCGTTCTGATTTCTTACATGCTCACAGTTTGTTTTTGCCATGGAACCTCCTTTAGATTTTGTTCAGTGTCTGCAATATTACTATCAGAGTGGATGTCTGTATAGACTTCGCACGCTGGGAGAAAGACACAACATGGATCTGACTGTTGGTGAGACACATCAAGGACACAAAATACAGATTAACGCAGATACACATACCATATGGTTTTAAATGTAGAAAATGAAAGTGTACTTAGTAAGGGAATAAAAAAAGAAACATCTTAAATTGTTTACATTTCTTCTCTTTTAAGAGGGATTCCAGTCCTGGATGTGGAAAGGGCTGACGTTTCTCTTGCCCTTCCTGTTTTTTGGTCATGTGAGTAGATTCTGTGAACCCGAAATGTTTCCAGTTTGCGCAAGGTAATTGTGAAAAGTACTAGTGTCGTAGAACCAATGCTTAAAAATTAGTGGATTTTGAGAATCTGGGTGAGAGTTTAATGTTGGTGATAACAATTCTGGCTCCTTGACACAATGCAGTAAAAATCTAGTTGCTGCTGAATAGATTGCTTCTGTCTTTTATTTATTTATATATTTATTTTTTCATCATAACTCATATTTCGGGTCATCAAAGATTTAATATCAGCGTGATAACATGGTAAAATACAAAAACCTGTTTTTAAACAAGGTTTAATTTATCGCAGGACAATTGCTTTTTTTTTTTTACGCTTTTGCCATTTTTGAAAAATAAATTTAATCTTCATTTGGAAACTGCATTTTTATTTTGTTATTGTGATGAGTTTTTTTTTATTTTTTATCTAACATTAACATTTGAATAATTATCTAAAATATTTAAGGGTAACAAAAAAGTAAGATCACAAGAAATCCTTAACGGTAACTCGGAAATATACACTGATAATCCACTAAAATGCATGCTTCTCCTGTTTCCCTTGAAAGCTTAATCTTTTTGTTTTGTCTTCAGTTCTGGCAGCTCTTAAACAGTGTGTCTCTGTTCAGAATGGCTCAGCTCCCAGACTGCAGGGAATGGCAGGTCAGTCACCAGATATTGCTGCATCACTGTCATCCTGCTAAATGTTGCTGTGTCACTCTTTCACAACATATTTATCCTTCATGTGCTCATCATTCACACCCTCAGACTATAATGAATAAATAAAACTGTTTATACTTAAATACAATCTAAACACAAAAGGTCTATACAAATTCAGAGTTTTATGACATTTTCCCACCATCGTCCTCTACATTATAGAACTATATTATAATATTAATATTTACTGCTATTTTGTTGATTCATTTAATGTCAGGTCCGGATGTGTGGCGTCTGCTTCCTCATTCTGTTCATGGGGAATTTCTTCACTACCCTCGCAGTTGTTCGTCACAAGTCGAAAAGCAGGAATCAGAAACCAAAGAGCATGTGACGGATAAAAATATACATGGGAATGAAATACTGTCTCACCACGAAGAAGACTAATTCTGACTGTGCTTCCTGTCACATCCCAGGATATAATAATAAAAAAAAATCATATGATTTCATATTAACTATAGCAAATGTTAATGCTGTTAAATCAAAGCTGGAAATATGTCTATAAAAATTTGGAGGTACTCGAATAAGAAACCTTTGTATGTGTGAAAATGACAATGCAAGAATGAAATCACTGCTTAATAAAGGATTTAGTTTTTACCAAAACATCTTTCTGTGAATCTTTTAAGCCCGCTGTCAGATTTCTTCTGTTAAATATTAAACTTTAAGACAACAAACTGACAAAATACAAAATCTGATTTTCATTATTTGGTGAAGATATTCTCTTTTTATGATTTTACGGTGGAGGGTAAGCGATTCCATCGATTACAGCAAGTCTTTCTGATCCTATAGCATCAAGCAGCCCCACAGGATCACACCACCTCCACCATGTTTCACTAAATGAATATACTTTATTGATCCCAGAGGAAAATTCACATTTTAGTGCAACTCATCCAAAAACGACACACAAACAACTAGGTGCCTGAGGATGCAGCCCTTCAACCTGAGGGGGGCGCTGCCCTGTAAAGAGATGAAATGACAACGTCAGGTAGGATGAGGATAAAAATTATTAAAAAAATATATCCCACACTGCATCTAAATTGATGCAGTGAGGGGTTGAAAAAAAACCTCTAGGCCCAAAGGCAGAAAGTTCAGGGAGGGTGTGTTTATAGCAATGAAGAATGTGTTGCTATGATATTCTTTATCTGAAATGTTGTGTTAGTTGTGCACTAGATGTAATGAGAAGCAACATCTCCTGAGAGGTTTCTCTTTAATCTTGTTCATTCACAGAATATTTTCCTAACAGTCTTGGAGACCTATGTGAAATGTGATGAACCTTTGCATTCTTTTCGTTCAGCAGTGAACCCTCCCATTTTGCCTGCTTTCTCTGCTTATTGAATTAGAAAACACTGACCTCAACTTAGGCAAGTGAGGTCTCAAAGACATCAGATGTTGTTCTTGGTTATTTTGTGACCACCTTGATGAGTTGTGTTGAGGAAAATAATCTATTAGTCGTTCCTCGATTAATCAGACCACTGTGAAACCAAGTAAAAGATCAAACACAGCTTTATTCTCATTCTGCAGAATGGAGAAGTCAAACAGATACACACAAAGTAAGCATCAGATGAGTTCTGAGTTCGAACACTCAGCCCCTCTTCAGTTGTACATTTCTTATCACGTCTTCAGTGGAAACTTCTTCTGCCCTGACAAGATTAGCTGATGACCGTTAACTAGAGAAACCCAAAACAAACAGTTTCTACAAAACAAGGTCAAGAATGGAACATCTCAACACTAAGGGTGTATCAGCCGTTTCTTTCACCATG